>VDFB02169624.1:0-48536 GCA_007258455.2 Sequoia sempervirens | reverse complement strand
TTGCTAGCTCTGCATTTGTCACCATGGTTCTTTCCTCTGGTGTATTTTCTCCTACTGACTCAGTGGATTGGCTCATGAATCACAAGCCTAGAATCCAACTCTTGCTCTGATACCAATATGGTGTATTATAAGACCCAAGGTTGCTTGCACTGCCTTGTGGAAGTCTTCCCCACTGTCTACTGCCTGAAACCTGTCTCCAATGGTTTCCTCTTGAGCTTCTAGGTTGACCAAACCCTGCTCCAACTCTTTTCAAGAGTTTCTACCTTGTGCTTTACCTTGGGTAACCAATCACCTTCTTGGATTTACAATCTTTGTCTCTGCACCTAGAAGACTCTAGATGCCAAACTCTCCAACTTGCTTGAACTTATTGCAGGGGAGTTAGATACTCTTTCTTCATGCCTTATGTAAGCTAACTGATCCATTTTCTGGATGCCCACTCCTCAACCTACCCATTTTCTTCAATTTGTCAAGATGAGGCCTAGAGCCCTTGTAGCCCTTACCAGTCGGTTTTTGGTCTTTTTCTCTCACTTCTTCCAAACAACCTACCAAACAAAAAGCAGTTTTGGACACCCTTTCAGGGTTTTAAATCTTGAAAAAGTTTCAAGTCGCCAACTGGTCCGTACAGGTGGTTCCAAACTTCTTGGACTGGAAGCCTAATTGCCCCTTTTCACTAGGGTTTCACTGGTTTTTGTTTCTTAACTATCTCCAAACAAGTATTGGATGCCTCAAGCCTGGTGGAATATGTCAACCTCACCTCACCTCTCCTGACACTGTACGGAATCCGTACTGTCCTCTATTCCCCTGCCTATTCACTTGTATTTTCTTTACCAAACACCTAATCGGGTATCTCCCACTCGCCTAGGGTTTGGTGTTTCCAGCTTTTGCTTGGCTTTCAAAGGATCCTATCAATATATATTCATAGAGACATGGCTCCCCTATCTTTTCCATTAACCACAGGAAAACTCCATAGGTAAACTTCATTGGGGAGCCATTTATGGACGGACTGCTCAAACTGTGTTTATAAAATCCTCTTAATGCTGTTCTAAAAACTCAAATAAATAACTCTATCTCCCTCAACTCAAATACACAAAAGGAAATGAATCTATTCTACTCTGATAACATAAATACTGTGCTAAGTCTGCTCAATTAACGCCAAGGCAACTCTGCTGCAAAACACACAGAGTTTTCAGAAGTTCTATTTACACTCCTAAACTAAGAATGCAAAAGACTTATTCTAATCTTAACTCCTATTTATAACCTGAAACTCACTTCAAACTATATACAGAACCAGAGAACAGTCAAAAATTAATAAAATAAGGCCATTCTAAATCACTGTCTCACCAAATACGCGGGTTTTCAATTCAAAACACAGAAAATTACAAAGTTCTGAAAAACGCACTGTGTTTTCAGAAAACATAGAAAAATATCCAAAAACTCCAACTGTCTTCCATTCACTCAAAAACTTTTTTACAATCATGCTCACTAACTTGTTTTCAAACCACCCCATCCATTTGGAAAGCTATTACCAACATTCAAGGGCAGTGGCTCGCGGATTTTGCTGATTTCTAGGGATTTTCAAAAACCAGTAAAGTGCATGCAAATAACCAAATCCGCCATGCAAGGTTACAACTCCACCATTATCCATGATTTTAGGATCATTACCCTCTTGATCTCGAACAACCACAATGTAAACTGCCCTTGGCATCTTCTAATAACGAGGAAAAGGCTAAGACAGAGTTTAATATTTTAAATGCTAACATTTTCTGTCTTAAGCTAAACAAAACAGAATTTAACACAAAACATAACTAAAGATAGCCTTAGTCCTAATGACTAGCTACACCCACACCAAAATTCAAGACTCCTATAATCCAAACTAGACAAATGTAATCTCTCACTTGTTAGAGCCGCACAAACCAAAACTTTGCAAACAAGACGTGAATGGTAGCAAAACCAAGGTGCTCCGCATCTTGTAATGTAACTTTGTCAACTGTAATAGGTAATGTGATCACTCCAAGTGGTTGTTTTCCTACATTATCAAATCCTTGAATTGATAAGGAACTAGGTTCAATTCTTGATTTATCTATGCCAAGATTATCCAAAAGGGTTACACTAAACACATATGGCTAATCCATTGTCAACAAGTGGGCTCATTTTATCCCTATTATATTGAAAATGGCTATTATCATAAAAGTTTCATATTATTTTTGTACTTCTAGCAAAGGTAACTCTGCCTTGATGGTAATCAATGTCTAATTTGGACCAAAGTTATGGATTGAATTTGAGTTGTGACATCATTTGATTGCACATTAGTGGGTAGGAACTTGTAAGGAACTTTGAATCATGTTATGATAATGAGGTGAGGCTTGAATAAGGTCCCCTAATGATATCATAGTAGGAGTGTTCTTAAGCTGTTCAACAAGATCATACTCCTTTCCATTTTATAAAGGAAAATGAGGGGCACTAGGAAAGATAGGTTGAGGTATTGGGAGGGATGTTGGAGTTGTTTGTCTTGGTTTCAAATTGTTTCTAGTGTTATATGTATGAGAAACGATATTGTAACTTGAATATTGCGACATATTATTCTTAGGTGGTTTAAGGATGAGGACAAGTTTGTTTTGAGTATTTGGTTGGTTTGAGGGTGGGTAAAGGATAAGTTTTAGGCTTAGGAGAGTAATTCAAGGGATATCTAATATGTATAACTTCAAAATAATTATCCTTATTTTCATGATTTCTTAGTGAAGGGGAGTCTAATGTAACTTCATCATCTTCATCTAAGGAAGTCACATCATAATTTTTTGAAAGATGTGTCAATGTTCTCATTTTCTTGCAACATGATATATTCCATAGTAGGAGAGATTTTAGGAGAGGATCAAATGGTTCATCACATTTGATGTTTAGATTTTGTAAAGTAGCTTCATCACAAATAAGGGAGGCATCAAGAGAAGGATAACTATAATTTTCATGCTTACCAATGATTGGAATTTTTCATTCAAATAGATCTTTCCAAATGGTAGGAGCATTAGGGACGAAGGGAACAAGATTCTCATGACTCTCAATAAGTGTATCTTTTAACACCAAACTATCTTCTTTATATTGAGGAGGGTTATTAAGAGAAGGAAAAAAATTGATTGTCATGGTTATCTACAGTTACATCCCCATGTCCTATAATTTCTTCCCAAGTAAGAGAGGTAGGACTATCATTGATCTTGAAATCATTGGATCTCTTAACACCAACATATCCTCTTCAAAAATGTGACTTTCATGATTGTAGATGATTATATCCTCTATCAATAAAGAATTCTCACAAGTAGGGGAGACATTGGGAGATGAATGGAGACTAGGTAAAGTAGTTTCAATGATAATATTGTTGGAAGATTGTCAATACTCCCCTTGGAATTTGTGGCATGGACTAACTGCCTCTTGTGGATCTATTAACTCTATCAGTTGTATCAAACATTAACAAGTTGATCTTTTGGTACATCAACAAATGTGGGCCAATAATTGGTATTAGAGACAAAGGTTTTAGGTTTGAATCCCCTTAGGTAACATTGAGGGGGAGCTTTTTGGAAGATGGTCAGCACTCCCCTCGATATTTGTGACATGGACTAACCACCTCCCATGGATCCATTAACTCTAGCAGTCGTATTGGACATTAACAGGTCAATCTTTTGGTGCGATGACAACTGTGGGACAAAAAATATCTTCCCAAGGGAGAGGAGGAGAGGGACAAACAAGACTTTCATGATTCTCAATGATTTTATCTTCTCACCAAGATACCTTCTTCATGAATAGGAGAGGTATACAAAGAAGAAAAAATTTGATTATCATGATTGTCTATCATTACACCCTCTTTCACTAGAGCCTTCTCACACATAGAAGAGATATTACGGGATGAGGGGATGATGGGAAATGTGGTAGCATGGAATATGTCAACAAGCTCAATCTCTTTCACTAATATATTCTCATGATTGACATGCTTGTTAATACCTTGTTTCTTTGTAAATTTGGAAAAGAAAGATACTAATATTTGTGAAAAGTAGTATATCCAACTTATGCAATGTTTGGCAATGCAAACAATTATCTAATAGATCAAATGATTTTCACTACTGAAATAAATTTCTCCATGAACATAAGATAAATGATATGATTTAATTCTAATAAAAATGCACTTGAAATGAAACCAATTGCATGAAAAGATTGTAAATGACCGTAATTCTACAAATTGAAACAAAGATCTAATAACAACAAACATAAGCACAAAAAATAAAGTTTTAAATGTTGTAAATACAAATTCAGGCCTAATTCGAGACTAAATCACCTAGGTGGGTGAATGAGTACCAATCAAGGTTTTTGACAAGTTCAAATAGTCAAAAATAGACAAAAAAACCTAGAAATTTGGGAAAAAGACCTATACAAGGACTAAATTGCCTAGGTGGTTGAATGAGTCCTAGATTAGGCTTTTCAAACCATATTCAACAAATTATGAGTTGATTTTAATGTGTCTAGGTTTCATGATCTCTGGACTATTTTCAATTATAGATTTCTAGTGAAATTGAATGATGCATGATGCAAAAACACAACCTATATGCACTTTTCACTAATGAAAGATCTAGAATCCCTAAATGAAAATCAACTAATGCAAATCTAATGCAAATTTAATGCAATCTAGATCTAGAAATTACAATGTTCTCCAAATTAGAAATTCAAGGGTCCAAACTTCAGGTTCACCAAAATGAACCAAGGGAGATGAGGTGTTCACCTTTTAGGAGATGGGACTTTAGGACCTATTTCATGCTTTAGTTCATTAGGAAACCAAGATCCCTCAACCAAGTGACTAGATTGAGGAAGGGACTAGGGGTTTCCTTGTGTGATTATACAAGGGTTCACCATTAAAATGAAGTTTCAAAGAAGAAATGAAAACACTCATGCACTAAACCCTAGAAAATTAAAAACATGAAATTAGATTTATAAATAGAAGGAAGCAAAAAAGTACCTGAAACAATGATGGAGTAAAAGCATGGTGTGAAACTTTGAAAATTGTTATTTTGAAGTGCACTGGGATTGATATGCTAGGCTAGGTGATTTTGTCCCAGTTTAGGGTTTCTAGGTAGGATCTAGAATCTTCTAGGAGTTTATCATCATCTATCAAATGGTGATCACAATTGTAATGGGACTAACATTCCAGGTTTGGCATATGAGTCCCACTCTAGGTTTTTTAGAGAATCTTTTGAATCTTTCAAACCCAAATATGACACTATTGAATGTTGTTAAAAGGCTATAATTAGGAATAAATTGCTAGGTTGGACAAATGAGTCTCATTCAATTCAAATCTACAAAATACACATCACAAGAGAGAGAAAAAAATGTTAATTTGTTAGTGGATGGGGGTCTACCTCAACGAGACCCTATTTGAGTAATTAAACTTTGAAATGAATAGATATAACATAAAGGAATGATGAATGAACAAATGAATGTAACAACTCACCAAACCTTGTTGAATCCTTGGAGTGTAGATCTGCAACTTCTATGAATTAGCTTCAATGGATGTAGATATTGATCATGAAAATTGATATGGCTTTGAATACTTGAACTTGGATCACAAATGCTACATCAACATGTTAGCTCACAATCACACATGATGCATGAAGACCTTGACATGGTACGTGAATCTTGAATTGATGTTCCAAAATACTTGATAATCAGCCATTGAATGCCTTCTTGAATGCTCTTGAATACTCTATAATGCTCTTCTGAAATCTTAGGATGCTTGACCCAAAATTGCTAGCTCTTGTTTTGAGAAATTATGTGAAATAACCTTGTATTTATACTTTTTTATGCCAAATTTCTTGAAATTACAACACTACAATCTGACATCAGATCTAGGATCATAAAATCCTACCATGAATTTGATTTAAAATAGGTCCAAGTTAAAGCGGGACTCATACGCTAGGTTAGATGAATGAGTCACAGTGGCTAAAACCTAGGACAAAAACTCTAAGAAGCATTAAGTTCAATGCAACATTTAAAATCGGGTCTTGAGACCTAGGTGAGACCCATATGCACAAGGTGGCATATGAGTCCTAAATCACTACATTTGGAATAGGGTGATCCCACAATAGTGGTTTACAATTTTTGGGAGATCCTGATTTTTGCTGACATCACATATTTTTAGAATATGTAATTATTTAATCCTTGAAAAGTTTCATTTTGAGGATTCTACTTGAAGAGGGGTTTGATCAAACCACCTTAGATCAAACCCTTGGATAGAACCCCACTAGTTTTAAACCATACCTATAATAGAGTCTCCTTTACACCTATCAAAATGTTAATAAAAACAACTTTTGATTCACCTTTCTGGGGATCAAATGAATTCATTTAAAATTTTATTTTTGTATGTAGTCATATTAGGGCTTCCCAAAAGTATATTTTAAATAGAATTTAATTGATTATTATATTTATTTTTATTTCTTGTGAATGGAACACTAAAAATCAAGCTTTTTGTTCTACACATGTGGAAAAATAGAAAATTATCAAAAAAAATTGAAAAATATTAGTGCACTAGTGGTGCAACCATGGTAGGAGGGTCCTCAAAGAGAACAGTCTGGACCGTGCAACAAGAGTCACACAATAGAAGCAACATAGACTATGGAGGCAAATGAAAATTCAAATATTCTTAGTATTAGAAAATTCAATTACAATCAGCCAACAAATTTCGAGCTTACATATTTGGCTCATAGGCCTGATACAACATGTTCAAAATATCATCTTCCTATATGCTCATGAATGTAAGCAAAATCCTATAAGATCAATCTTATCTTTCTCAATTCTCTTCACTTCTTTTCTTTGCTTGTTACTGTGTGGTCGAATTACAATGTTTTATATCCATATCCAATGACCTCGAATAGATCGCGTGGCCAAAGATTATTACAATCTCCAATGAAAGAAAATGTAATGTGAGCATGAGTATGTTAGCCTCAAATTTGAATTACTCCTCAGTGAATGCATAAGATGAAGTGCATACCTAAATTAAGGTTGAGGACACTCCATAGAATGATTCAAATCACACCGTTGAGATCCACATGATACAAAAAAGAATCCACGAATGATTGAACTAGCTGTTAGGTTTGAAATTATTCTAGTGCCAATTCAAGAAACTACCAAATAATCTAGAAGTGATAACTTGCCAAAAAATGAACCAATCTAACGAAAAATCTTAGAATAGAGAAAATGAACATGTCCATGATGCAAATATAGATCTGCAAGGTTTAGTGAGCAACTACGAGGAAACACTAGATCTACCAACTTGAACTAAACAAGACAAGAACAAAATGAAAGAAGATATTTTTGGTTGATACAAGATTGCCAAGAACCAGGAATTCTCTTGCATCAGACATCTAGGGTTGATTGAAAAGTGAGTCCCTCACTTTTTTGGGGCTAAAGGGAAACCAAGACAATCTACCTCAACCTGAGAAATCCAAGAAGAGTCCTCCACTAGTTTGCCCTTCCATTTCACAAGATATTCTTTGTATTGTCTTCCACGTGTCTTCCTCCCATCTCTGGTATCCAACATCTCTTCAATCTCATCTTATCGTTGTTTAAGAAGCTGATTCTCCAATTCTACCTTATTTTCTTCACTAAATTTCTCCTCATGGTACTGATGTAGATCTGCATTATTGAATATAGGTAATATACCCACTCCATCTAGTAACTACACTTCATATGCATTTCTTGGATCAAATTTCTTCAAAATATTACAACATCCAACATTCCTCATCTTCAACTTATTATATGTGCCAACTGGGAATCTCTCCTTCCTCAAATACATAATCACTTCATCTCCCACTTCAAACTTCTTATGTGTCCTCTTTCCATTTGATTTCTCCTTATGCTTTCAATCATATCTTCCAATTGTTGTCTCACTCAAGTATGTACTATCTTCATATGCTCTATAAATTCTTCTACTTTTGTACTCCTTTTATCTTCCTTACTAGTGTCTCACAACTACGATACACCTCTAGGATGAACTCTAGTAACAATCTCAAAAGGTGTCTTTCTGGTACTCATGTTCACTGAATTATTATATGGAAACTCTGCTTGTGCAAGGACTAAATCCCAACTTCTAGTCTTCTCTCCAATAAACATCGCCGTTACACCAAACTCCTATTTACTACCTCTGTTTGTCCATTAGTCTGTGGGTGAAAAGTAGAACTAAAATTTAAATCTATAGTTGAACCTCCAAAGTGTCCTCCAAAAGCAACCAACAAATTTTGTATCTCTATCTGAGACAATACTCCTAGGTAATCCATGCAATCTAACCACCTCCTTGAAAAAAAAATCCGCTACATGTATTGTATATGTTATCTTCTTACAAGGTATGAAATGTGTGCCATTTTAGAAAATCTTTCCACTACCACAAATATAGAATCATTCTCTCGTGTCTTTGACAAACCAAGTATGAAATCCATGCTTATATCTTCTCAAGGTCTCTCTGGTATTTCCAAAGGCTTATACAATCTAATATTTTGACTACTCACTTTTGCTACTTGACATTGAATTTTGAAACTTTGAACATACTTCCTGACATCCTTATGAATCTATGGCCACAAGTAATTCTCACTTACTAATGCTACTATCTTTGTGTCAATCCCAAAGTGTCACTTCCAATCCTCCACTATGTTTTTGCTTTTACCTAAGTTATCTCTCATTTGAACTCACGGGGTATACACAATTGATTGCCTCTAAACAACATATCCTCCTGAATGAAATAATCCAACCATTGACTTCTATCCTCTGAAACAGGTTCTTTACAAGCTCTCCAAGGTTCTGCAAAATCTAAGTCTTCCTCATACAAGTTTTTCAATTCATCAAATCCTAAAACCTCCACTCTCATCTTTGATAGTAAATTCCTTCTCCTACTCGAATCGTCAACAAGCTGTATTTGGAATCCACTCACGTGTTCAAAACAAAATTATATCTGTAAAATTCCCACCCATCTCCATGTGTCTCGTTCAACTTACCTTGACTATTCAAATGTGTAAGGATTGATGATCATTATGCAACACAAACTCCTTAGGAAACAAGTAATGTCTCCACTTCTTCAAGGCTTGAACTATGGTATAAAAATCCTAATCATACACTAAATATCTTCACCTAGCATCATTCAATTTCTCACTGAAATAAACTACTGGTCTTCACTCTTGACTTAACACTGCACCAATTGCATTTCCACTTGCATCACAATCTATTTAAAATACCTTACAAAAATTGGGTAAAGCCAACACAAGTTTCTCAGTCACCTTCTTTTTCAACAACTCAAAACTCTAGTTTTCTCTAAATGTCCATCCTAAAATCCTTTATCTCCTCTCATTGTTTTATGTCATAAGACTACAAATAAATTAAGCTTTTAAGGTAGAAGCCAGCCAATCAGCGTGATAGCACTTCTCTAATGCTTTCTGGTGTAGGCCATTCAAAAATTACTCTTACCTTCTCGGGATCCATCTTCAACCCACCCAAAAATATCACAAATCCCAAATATACTAATTCTTCCTTCATGAAACTACACTTCTTAATGTTTATCAACAATTGCTCTTCTCTCAACCTTTGCAATACTTGTCAGATGTGCTACAAATGCTCTTCTCTAGTCTTACTGAAAATCAAGATGTCATCCAAATAAACAATCACAAACTTACACAGAATTTCTTCAATACCTCATTCATCAACTTCATGAGCGTGCCGTTGCATTTTTAGTCTGAAGGAATCACCAACCACTTTTACAATCTTTCATTTGTCTTGATTGTTGTCTTCCACTCATCTAGTCCTTAGATTCTGATCTGATGATATCCACTCTTCAAGTCTATCTTTGTAAAGTATCTAGCTCCACTCAAACAATCCATAATATCATCCAACTGGGACAATGGAAATCTATACTTCATTGTGACCTTGTTTATGGCTCTAGAGTCTATACACATCCTCCATTCTCCATCCTTCATAGGTTCTACAACACGTATGTACTGGGGACTTAAGCTTTCTCTGATCAAACCCTTCTTCAATAATTCTTCCGCACTTGTCTATTCAGCTCTTCATTCTCTGCAGGTGTCATTCAGTGTGCTGATTTATTAGGAAAACTAGCTCTAGGAATTAGATCCATACAATGACTAAATACTCCTCACAGGTGGCAATCCATCAGGTACATTATCTGAAATGATCTCCTCATACTCTATCAACAACTCCCTTATCTCCTCTGGTTGTTCTTCTACATGCTTCAAGTCTTTAGCTTTCTTAGGAACCAAGGAATAGCACATGTTGTTCTATCTCAATCCACCCAGAAATATCCTTCCATCAACCAAACAAATTCTAGAATTCATACAAACCTCAACCTTAGGAACATCCTCCAATGGTAGCCACCATAACCTCCTCTCCTATAAGAGATTCCATCATCTCTACGGTAAAAACTATCATTCTTACTAACTTCCTTACCTAAAGAAGTTCCTCTTCCTCCTCCAGTAAAAAATCTTCCTCTTTGAAATATTCTGCCTCTTCTTATCTACCTCTGCTCATGTCTTTTATTCAGCTTCTCTAATACTTTTAGGGCACATTGATATGCTTCTTCCACATTCAACAACTTGATCAAACTAATCTTGTCTTGTATAGATAGTCTCAAACCATTCACATATCTAGCTACTTGTCCTTCATCTTTGGATAATACGGTTGATATTCAACTTGTAGAACTCTTCAGTATACTCTGTCACACTTAGCTCCTTTTGCTTCAAGTTTTGCAACTTTTGGAAAAAAATTATCTGATAATCTACATGCATAAACTTTGTCTTGAACTTATTCACCATTTAATCCCATGATTTTATCTTCTCATTTCCTCTTCTTTGCCTATCTGTCTATAAATGTTCCCACCAAAGATATGCATGTCCTTTCAACTTTGTAAAAGTGAATTTCACTTATCTTTAGTGGTACCTTCAAAATAAAAATGCTTTTCCATCTCTATTATCCAATCAAGCAATTCGTCTGAATCCAACTTACCACTATAATCTAGTAAATTGAAATGTGGTCTAGTATTTAATCTAGTTAGGGCTCTTATGAACCTCTCTTCTCCCTGATCCAAGCCAGGATGATCTTCTCTTCCTCTTTCATCCTGTACTTCTACCTCTTCATCACTTACATAATCAACTGGTTGACCTCTTCTCTAGGATATTACGACTGCATCTAATTTGGCAGCAATTCCTCTCAACATCTCCATTAGGGTTGGGTCTGCATTTCTTCTTCTTGCCATTGTTACAAAAGTCCTCTGTAGTTGTAGGTTGGATCCTCAGTCTACCACCCCACAATAAATCTTCAACAAAACTCTACAAACTCTGACGATTTCTCACAGAATGAACCTTGCTTTGATACTAATCTAGTGCAACCACGGTAGGAGGGTCCTCAAAGAGAATAGTTCAGACCATGCAACAAGAGTCACACAACAGAAGCAACACAGACTATGGAGAAAAATACATATTCAAACATTCTTATTATCATAAAATTTAATTACAATTGGTTGGCAACTTCCAAGCTTATAGTGCAGCTCATAGGCCTAATACAACATGTTCAAAATATTATCTTCCTATATGCTCATGAATGTGAGCAAAAATCCTATAGATCAAATCTTATCTTTCTCAATTGTAACTTCACTTCTTTTCTTCGCTTCTTTTTAATGGTTGATTACAATGTTTTATATCATATCCAGTGACCTCAAATCATCCATGTCGACCAAAGATTATTACAATCTCCAATGAAAGAAAATGTAACATGAGCATGAGTATGTTGGCCTCAAATTTGAATTACTCCTTGGTGAATGCATAAGATGAATTGCAAACCTAAATTAAGGTCAGGGACACTCCATAGAATGATTCAGATCACATTGTTGAGATCTGCAAGATATAAAAAAAGCCAAATCTGAATGATCGAACTAGTCATTAAGTATGAAATTATTTTGGTGCCAGTTCAAGAAATTGCCAAATAATCTAAAAGTGATAACCAAGTTGGAAAATCAACCAATTGAACTAAAATCTTAGAATAGAGAGAATGAACATGTCCACAATGCAAACATAGATCTACAAGGTCTGATGAGCAACTACAACAAAACACTAGATTTTCCAACTTGAACTAAACAAGATTCGTACAAACTGAAAGAAAATATTTTTAGCTGATGCAAGATTTCCAAGAAGTAGGGATGCTCCTGCATCAACTAGATGTTGATGTCCCTAATCTAACAAAATAAATTGAATTTTGATACATGCAAAAAAAATTAAGTTTTAGCCAATAAATCATGTCTAATTGTAATTGGTTTGACTTTGAAACTTAAGGAAGAAAAAAATATTCATTGAAATGCTATGAAACCAATTCCATGCATTAGATATCATAGTTAAGAATATAAATTTGAAAATAATATAAGTTTATCCTTCATAGAAAATAAATTGTGTTAGCCAATAATGTCACTCTTTAAAAATGGTGTTTACTATTAAAAACTAGTTTTTGAAGGAAATGGGAAAAGAAGCACAATTTAATTCCAAAAATTTTGAAAAAAAATTATATATAATCTATAGAAAAAATGTCACAAATCACTATCTTACATCATCTTCAAATTCCTTGCGGTTTACCTGCTATAGGTATCCAAAAGTGCAGATTTAGTTAAAAAAAATTGGTTTAATGTCCAATTTGGCAAAAAATCGTAAACCAATATTGTGGGATCACCTAACACATAACCTCAAACATTGAATTATAATTTTCCATTTGTTAAATGTCTAGATTATCCTAAAATATATGCATTTAATAAGGCTTGTGGATGCAAAATAGTACCAATTAATGTATAAATAAGCCATGATTTTACATGGAGGGCCCAACACAAGTGTGGAAATGTAAAGGGATGCATTTTTCTACACTACAAAAAGATATCTTGTGGACCCAAATGCTTGTGCATCACCCATTATTCAATGTTATCCTTTCCTCAATAGGACCTAAAGGACCACATGACATCCGTTCGCTTGACTACATATCCCCTTTACCATATAAGAATGATCTATTAATAGATTTACTTTTGTGATTTGTTGAAACTCATATCAAGTTTGATATTTTTCAAAAATATAGGCTTGTATTGAGTAAACCTTCAAATAAACCTACTAAGAGTTTTCTTAGTGGTTAGACAACTAAATTACATATATCAACATCCTTGCACTTATATAGTGGAGAAAAACATTATGAAGTAGCATACTTGTAAACTAAAATGCATCATCAACCTAAACTATCACAAGTTGGGGCTCAATGCCTCCTAAGGTCGAACCTATTTAATTTTAATATTTTTTGTTAACACACTCAAACTATTACATTTCATCCCTTGCTACCATTGTAATTAGACATCTCAACATAATTATTCTTATCAATTGAACTACAATCTTTTCTTTATGAAAAGTTATTTGACATGAGTACATCCTTTGAAATGAATTTGTCATACATTGTCTAGTTATGCGAGCTCTTATAGTGAACATAATAATAGAGGATCGACAATTAATATGTAGGAACCCACAATGGTATGTGTCTTTGGTACAAATGATACAAGACAAGTTTACTTCTTGTTTCTACTTTACATTTGATTGATCTTTAGATAGTGTTTCTTATTTTTCTTAACAATTCATCTTAATCTTATTACTATTTAATATAATATTATACTTTACTTAAACATCATTTAGTTCAATAAATAAATAGTCAATAATAATTTTATAAATTATTCAAATTAAAGAAATAAACAATTAATCTATTTTTATTAACTAAATTTAAACATTGATATTAAATTAAATTATATTTAAAAATAACTATTGATATTATTGTGAACTTTGCCCATTTGTTTCTACAAAATGTAGAAGATACTAGAACACATTAAAGAGGTGAATGCGATGAAAATCTGTGAAATAGGTATTCCCTTTGAAATGAATTGGAAACAAGCTTAAGCACAATTTTACCCTTACCCATGATTTTATCTCCGAGAAATTCTAAGGCGAAAACTTCGAGGAGGGCATTAAATTCTAATTGCACGGAAGACACGTCAACTCAATTTTAAAGAAATTTGGAATTACGGCTGTTCTAAAGTCGTTACGTAGTAGGTAAGATATTTCCGTCGTGTACGTTGGAGAATATTGGCTCTTCAAAGTGACCGACATATTTTCTTTCTATCTTGTTTTACTTTTTAATTACAAGTGAAAAAACAGGAAGATAGCTTTTAGAGTACAAAGTTGATGTTGACTTAATCTTGGTGTTTATAATGGTGGAATTTGTAATGTTTTATTTTAGTATTATAAATGTAAGTATTTTAAATTAATTTGTTAAGTATTAGTTCATTATGTGTTCAATTATTTTCATCAATATAGTTTATAATGTTAAAGTCTAATATTTAGAAGAAAATTTTGACAATTGAAAATACATCAATATTTATGATAGTATTTGTCATAGTTTGATTCTTTAATAGAACATACTTGTATTATTGTTTAGTTTGATTCTTTAATAGAACATACTTGTATTATTGTTTGAATATTGTTTGAATGTAATATTAATAGATTTTTATTTTTGTATTAATAATACCATGCAATTAATTATTTTAAATTTATTATAGAAAAGTGATAGGTTGATGGTTTGCAAGAAGGTTGGTTTTTTGTTGTATTCTATTAGGGTTTGTTTCTTTTTTGCAATCCTTGGTCCCCCTTATGTCAATCCATGTCATTGTCGTAAAACTTGTTATTATCTCACATTTCTTGTAGTTTTTTAGTTTGTCCTTTATATGACCTCAAACTACTTCAATCCAATAGTTAATGCTAGTGCTGATAGTTTAGTAGCTCCATAGAATGGCTCCATCAAGTAGGTATCTCCAAAAAAATTAATCTAAGAGTGTTTCATGAGGTACACATTTTGAATCCCTGTTAGATATGTTTTCCCCAGTCCCTGAGTTTGATACTGCTTGTAAATGGTTAGCACATTTCACTTTAATAATATGTGTGGGAAATATTAGTATCAAAATAAGATAATAAAAACACACCAATGCAACATTAAACTAAAGAAAGCTAAATAAAATATGAAATCCAAGAATTGAAACAGAGCTTCTTCAGAGTCATTCCATTGTCCTCTATCTCCAGTGATTTGCTTGAAGCTACTTGCTCTCAGATTGTATAAGCAAAGCTTCTCAGAATGGCAACCTGCAGAACGAGTATGCAAAAGGAGAATACTTCTCTATCCTATATGCTGATGGAGTGAAATGCTGGTATACAAATATGCACAGGGGCTGTAGATTATGCACAGGGGCTGTGGATTTTGTATGCTATTGAAGCTATGAAATGAGGATGATATGCCATGATATGGATTGCTAATATGCTAAGCTATGCTATGTTATGATTCTAAAGGCTATGAATGCTAAAAAGTTGTTCTATTGCAAATTTACTATAGTTTTCCCATACAAAAGCTTTTATATTTTTCAGAGACCCGACAATCCCTTTTATAGATTTTTATAGGCAAGAGCCTGGCTGGCAAAGATCAATGGCTATGAGATTGTCTGGTAAATTTGAATGGTGAGAGATGGAGAGGTTGAGAGGAAGATGGAAGATGTTGGGAGGTTGGAGAGAAGAATGGAGGTTTGTCTTCAACCCATGGGAACAAGTTTGCTCAGAAAAAATAATTTTCTGTTTTGAAGTTGTTTCACGGTTGTTGCAGATAATCCAAATTAAATAAATAAATTTATTTAATTTTATGTGAGTTTGAGGATTTAAAATATTTTTGAAATATTTGATGTGAATGAACATTAGAAGATTTAATCAAATATTTGGAATATTTAATTGTGAATGGATTTAGAAGATTTTTAGAAGAGAAGAATATTTAATCTTTATTTGAATAAAATATTCAAGCCAAGATTATATATGATAATTAATATAAATAAATCGTAATGTTTATTTAATTAATTAAGAAATGGATAAGAAAAGTGATTAAATAAACTTATTTATTTAATCAAAATGAAAGAATGAACAATATAAATAAATTATTTAGATTTATTTATATGCAGATTGAATTTAGAGATTTAATTAAATATTAAAAATATTTAATTAATTACCAGACTATTGTGATGTGACCATTTTTAGGTGTATACAATATATTTTGTGGGGAGAACTCCCCTAAAAGCATGCTTTGGGAATGGGTCAACAAGCACCAAGTCATGCATGGGTTTTGGCTTAATGTTATCCAGAACTCACTAAGGGGTTCTTTATTTTTCAATTTGCTAAGGTTAGCCATGTTGAGACTATCCTCAAACACAATCTCTGGTATGTATTCATATCATTTGCTAGTTTTCAACCCTAGACAAGAGACTTCACAATCTCAAATGAAATTAAACTCTACATGCTAGTTTGGCTTTGATTTTTTGAGTCCGCCCTTTCCATGCTAGAAATTTTTGCATACCACCAACTCCTTGGGACAGGTTATGTGTTTGCAGCCTAAAATGTTTTATCATGGTCATCTATAAAAACAAATTTACTTTGAGATTGATTTATCCAAAGATTTGATAGAGTTTGTTAACATTCAAATCAATAACCTATGTCATAGCTAATGGGTACTTTACCTTAATCTACCCAACACATATTTTTAGTATCAATCCACCAAGCATAAAATTAAGGATTTCCCTTTGTCAATCCCCTATGTCAAAACACCTCCCTAGTTAGTTGAGGTTCCTTCATCTATAGAAGCTCCAACCTTGAAATTTGAGGAAAAATGGAGTACAATTTATTACCATTAAGGAAAAATGACATTGCTAGCAAGTTGCAAGTTAAAACATAGCCCACATCAAGCTCCTCCACTACTAAAATGTAACTAGAAGTTGCATCATACCTTTCTAAAAAGGGGAAAGAGGTTATGCAACACTTGGGTGAACCATGTCTAGATCAAGGTTTCCTTAGACATACAACTAGCATGAATTTTATCTTCACAATTGAAAATTCTTAGCCAATCTCCCCCATTGCCAAATCACTTTCTATGACGTCTTACATCCTTCTTTAGCATCTCTAGAGGAGGGAGAGTATACAATTGATAAATGGAGGATTTTATCTCCCAACATTCAATTGGGTTCTTTCTCCCTAGAGTTTTTGTAGAATCATTAAATTCTACTCTCCAAGAGTCAAAAACTGGTGACATGCCCCTCTATTCTCACCCATAATTTTTTTTCTTGGAATGCTTAAGGTCTCACTAATCTCTCAAAGAAGTATTATGTGCAAGATACTCGTCATTAGTATTCAACTCTATATTTTCTTTGTTTACATAAGTGAAGATTAATATTTTCATGCTTTTAGTTACACATTGTGTCATATGGCCTACTAATACTATATTATGTGGAGAGGTCATCAAATTTCTCTATCCTAGGTACCTTCCCCATATTGTTAACCACATTTTAGGACCCACTATATGTGTAATCTAGATTCTTTTAAATGTCAACAATCATTCTTTTGGAATAACAAAAATTTATGCTTTTAATAATACTATTGAGAGATCTCTTTTATGGCTTGATGGATTGTTTATTGAATGCATGTTTCCATTTAGGTAACGTGCATGGATTTTAATATGGTTGATATATCATATTATATAGTATGTTCCTCTTACATTGGGCAATTGACAATTAAGAGGCATAGTATTACATGCACAATAAATTGGGTCTTTTTCATCCCAACTTGGGTTGCCACCAAAACTAGATCCATTAGCATACATGGTGTAAATTCTAAGCTAGTTATGATATAGTCATTAAAAATCTTAGTCATGTAATGATATTTGCATGATCTATTTGTAGGAGTTAATGGTGACCTCCCAACACCCCATAAATAGTTGCAAGACCAAAATATATTTCATAAAAGAGAAAATGGCAAGAATAGGTTGCTTGATTATGGATGAAAGATTGATTAAATATGTACATGAGTGACCTTTCTTATAAATGAAAGGTGAGATATAGGATTAGACAAGATCTTACCATCCATCCATCCAATAATATCTTCCATCCCCATCCTTACCTCTCATACATACTAATACTCCCTTCCATCTCTAAATCATTCTCTCCCCATCCATTCATCCTACCATCTTCCATCTCCCCATTCTTATCTCTCTATCCCTTCATCCATATCATATTCAAGACCCTAATCCTTTGTCATTGGTATCCAACTATAGGCTACCCCCATTCAATACAATGCCATCTATCCCACTATCAGAACTCCTACCTCGATTTCACATCTTGCTAATTTCCCATCATGTTCATCTATCCATCGGGTATGTGCAGGATCATCATGGAAAAAATAGGCCCTTAAGTGGTGAAAATTTAAGAAAAATTAGAGTTAAGAAACTTGATATAAAATTTGAATAAATTATCTATATTATTTCAAAAATATATAAGAATAGAATATGTAGAAAATTGAATGTAGTTTATAAACTACTAGGTTTTTTTTTTTTAATTATTTGGTCAAAAATTGAAATTTCAATGTAGTAGTACTTAAATTTCAAGGAAAAAATAAGTAGGTGTTTGTATGAGCACCCTAACAACAATAAAATGATAATATTTTTATAAGATTTTATATATAAGTAGACAGACTCATGTCCCAATGTGATGAATATTTTTTTAAATTTTTTTCCAAGTAAATAATTAATTATGATTTTTTTATTACAACTTTTAATTTAAATATAAAAACTTGTATGTCTAACCACCTTAACTTGGTCTTGAAACTTCATGAAATTCAATTTTCTTTTAATCCTATAGTATGTGAAAATGTGATGCATGTTTCAGATTCAAAAAATGTGATATCGTTTGAAAGCTATAAATGTTTTTCAATCAGCCTATCAATCAGGACTTTAGTCATAATTGAGATAGAAAATGAATAATAATTATTTATTAAATTAAAATTAAAGCATAATTTATATAGGTAGAAAGCTTAGAATCTCCTTTAAAAACCCTTTTTGTTTCATCAATTTTGGGTAGGAAAAAAGTCATCAACCACATACCCTACACATACTCACATATCGCCACTTTTTGGACTATCATCCTCCCAATTAACATTTTGATTATTTGGATAGTTATCACATTCCAAAGCATCACACAATCACCATCCTCTTTTAAATAGTGTACATCTTGTATATATTGATCATCTTACACATAATGTTAGTCATGTCCTAATCTAGGTTTCATCATTGTACATACTTATCGCTAGGTCTTATCCTTGTGTAAGTTGTGTCTCCAAGAATTTCCCCTATCAAGTTGGTACTTGAAAAAAATCCATTAGCCCCTTTGGATTTTAGGCATCTTACTTATCTCTCGCCATGATAATTCAAGGTCCTATCCTATCCATCTCTAGTCTTTATAGGATATATCGTTCCTCAAATTAGACTAAATCAACCCCATCCATCATCCTTATGGAAAAATGCACTTGATATTTTTTTTTATTTCATTGGTGCTTTTGGAATATTTTTTTATCTTTCTTTTGAGCTTTCTACTTTACCTACTCAAGGTCACCATAATCCATCATATCATGGTATGCTTTGACTAGTGAAAATAGGGGCAAGTCTTAGATTCTCATATGCTTTGCTTTCTTGGTTGTCCCACATAGTATCCACCAAGATCCTCTAGTGTCTTGTGTTATGTTGGGGAATCCTTTGTGTTTGTGGTTTTCCAACATCATATCCACCAAAACACTTTGTGAATTTTTGTGATGTTGGACTAACCTTTTTGTTTGTTGAGTCAGTCTGATGTATTAGATACGATGTCACCTTGGTGACAGGTTGTCATGAGGTCCTAACACTTTAGTTAAAAACATGTTACTTATGACAACCGGGTAGTGTCCAAAGGCTATACGCAATAGGGGATATTTTGGCCATCTCTCTTAGCAAGATTTTCTGAATTTGTGAAATGGTTGTAAACTAAAATTAAGGTAGAAAGAAACTAAACTAGAAAACATGAAATTGTTAAACTAAAAAGCAAGAAATTGTTAAGATAGAAAGCATGAAATTACCTAAGAATTAACACTTGCAATTAAACTATGAAATTTAAATGAAGGAAACTAACGGATAACAACTGCTAATAGAAAGTACACTTAACAACTTGTAACTAACAAAAGTGGGTGCTCCAGAATTTCCAAATGAATAGAACCTAAAGATTGCAAACCTAAAACTATGACCTATAGGAACACATGATAGAGCTCGACACAAAATAACATTCATCTAAATTTATCATGTACAAAATGAAAGTAACAGTATTAGCAATAACACTACATATCTACTCTATGAGATCCCTCGAGTGACTAGCTTTCGGGCATTCCTATTATTAGCTTAAATCACACATACTTTTGCATCTTCAAAAAAAATCCATTCATAATACCTCCATTACTCAGAACTATTGAATCAAAATAATCCTGACAATATTTATTTATTCAAATCATAAAAGTGTAACACAAAGAAAATAGATGAACAGTATTCAAAGCATATCATAGCAGTATAATAACACATCCTTGTTTTGGTAGTTACACATATTTATACTATGCCACTACAAAAATCCTAATTTCCAGATGGCACGAAAACACCATTGAAAATTTCTTAAAATAGAATTACAAAAAACCAACTAATTGATGTTTGGGTATGTGCAGGATCATGATGGGCCAAAAAGTGGTGATATGGTGGGTATGTGTAGGGTATGTGGCTGATGAGTTTTTTTTACCCAAAATTGATGAAACGAAAAGGGTTTTTAAAGGATATTCTCAACTTTCCACCAATATAAATTATGTTTTACTTCAAATTTAATAAATTATTATTATTCATTTTTTATTTGAATTATGACTAAAGTCCTGATTGATAGGCTGATTGAAAAACATCTATAGCTTTCACACGGTATCACATTTTTTGAATCCGAAACATGTGTCACATTCTATGCTTCACATACTATAGGATTAAATAAAAGAAAATTGAATTTCATGAAGTTTTGACCAAGTTAAGGTGGTCAGACATACAAGTTTTTATATTTTTTCAAAGTTGTAATAAAAAAATCATAATTATTTATTTACTTGGAAAAAATTACAAAAAAATATGCATCACATTGGGACATGAGTCCTCTACTTATATCTAAAATATTATCATTTTATTGTGGTTAGGGTGGTCAGAAAAATACCTACTTCTTATTTTTTCTAAAATTTAAGTGCTACTAGATTGAAATTTCAAATTTTCACCAAATAGTTTTCTTTTAAATAAATCTAGTAGTTTAGAAACTACATTCAATTTGCTACAAATTTTATTCTTACATATTTTTGAAATAATATAGATAACTTATTCAATTTTTTATGTCAAGTTGCCTAACTTTGATTTTTTTTAAGTTTTTCACCACTTAGGGCCTATTTTTTCCATGATGATCCTGCACATACTTGTTTATGACATAAAACATAATAAAGGCTCTGAGTGGAGCTGTAACGTCTTAACAAAAAGTTTAATAGAAAGCTTTAAAGGAAATTGTTGCACTATGCATGCCTAAATTCTTGGCACCCAAACCTCAACCACTTGAAGTCCTCTTAAAGTCCACTCCATTCTTCAGTCGTGCATAAGTCTTGTACTTAAAGTCTATACCATTATATCAACATTAGTTAGCTAATTTCAATCAATTTGAGAAATAAAGATTTATACATCATTTTATAAAAAGTAGACAATTATTACTCCTAAAAATGAACACAATGGAATGACTAAGGTGGTTGATGAGAGCAAAGAAGGGTATTTAGCTTATTATAATCATGAGGTTATTTATAACTCATCACCCTCCCCTTCCTAAGCCTAAGTAGGTCCTCCTACTCTCTGATGAGTTCTCTACCTTTTTGCATCCTTTCTCTTATTCAGTTCATCATTTTTAGAACTGAGATCATATGGATCCTCTACCTCTTTATCCAAATCATCAAGACTTTTAAGAAAACCCTTGTTGAACTTAACCCTCATTTCCCAAGTATATAAGTCTCTATGATTTTTCTCCGTGGTAACAGAAATTGCAAGGGGTGGTTGAAGGGGCAATAGGGGTCTATATTGCATCCCTATCCACTTGGTTTTGAGCTGCTATAGTATCTCTACTAATGCCTCAGCCCTTCTGTAGGACCACTTTAGATTGGTAGGTGAGATCACCTCCCTCTTTTTGAGATACATAGGCAGAGGAGTGTACCGCTCCTCATACGAACTTCATGCCCTCTCTATTAAATGTGGCCTAGTGGAACCCTAAATTTTTTATGGTCCCATCATTTTTCATGGTCAAATTTCTGATTGCTCATGTCTTGTTTCCATTAGGGTTTTGGGTTTAAGGTTTTATTTACATTTGCACCTTTCATAATCCTTTGGTTTTATATTTTTGTGTTGATAGGGTGTATTTGGTAACCAGTTATGTTATTAATGTTGTTGGTGTAATTAATTATTTAATTACACTTGCATAAGTTTACTTAGGCATTATTTATTTCCTAGGTTAATTAGTTGTCATCCTTATCTTATTGAGCTAACTTTTTGCTCAAGCTAAGATTAGGGTTTTGCATGCTTGCTTTTATAAGCAAGTCTCTTCTCTTGTATTACTGTCTTTTCGAATATATCAAATTGCATGTTTTTATGCAAATCTCTGCTTTTTCATTTTCCTCTTATGTGGAAGGATTATTCTTGTTTGCAATCAGATCTTGGTTTTCTAACATGGTATCAGAGCCTCGATTCGTAGCCCCTTCTCAGCTTTTTTGGAGGATTTCATTACAAAGTTCATTCAGAGTCCCTCGAGGGTTTCATTCCTTGAGTATCATTATGCAGTGTCTTGGATCAGATCGGGGTTTTCCGTTGGATTCAGAGCACTGGAAAAAGTCAGAAATGGCTTTCATTTTATTCATATTCGTCACCATTTTCCAGATGTGCGAGGGTTGTAAGATCGGTGATTTTTCTGATAGATCTAGGGGTCGCCTAATTTTCAGAGCACTTTGGGCCCAAACGGACCTCGCCGTTGGATTCGCAACGCCCAAAAACCCCCATTTTCATATAAAGCATGTCCGATTTAGACATAGTTGTTCAAAGAAGCAAAAAAAATTTGCCCAAGGGTCGTACAGCCCCTAGGCACAGTTTCCGAGGCACCAGAATGGAATTTTTTTTTTTTTGAAAAAAACACCTTAAATTCGTCCCATGTAGTGCAAAATTTTTGGGCCACTCACCCGCCGCCTGGCGGCCATCGGAGGGCCTCTCAGGCCGGCGGCGCCACCCCTGTGCACCGCTTACCACCCGCCAGCTTCCTCCTAGCCCCCGCAGCTTTCAACACGGCCATATGGAGATCCGCGGCCCACGTTTTAGCCCCTGTTGGGTTCTTCAGCCCTGGGCCAGGTCCTATTGGCAACCGGGGGCCAAGCTCAGCGCCCTGCCGGCGATCTCCAGCCCCAGCCCCAGTCATGTGGGTGACCAGGGGGCTCCACCGCCTTCTCCCTGCGCACCAGCCCCTAGTCTTGCATGCGACTAGGGGCCAAATTTTTTTTAGCCCCTGAGGGCTTACTGGAGACCTTATTGGGTAGTTTTGAGCAGTTTTACGGAAATGCGCATAACTTTTGCAAACAGAAGTGTTTTTTTTTAAACAAGATATCATCGGAAACCTGTTTCGACGCTCTACGCATTGGTGTTGGTGAGATTTTCTAGTTTTGCATTTTTGATGGATTTTTCTGCCTCGGAAGTCAGATGTTTCTTTTTTCACTCCGAGACACATATCTTTTGACTCGCTTATCCGATTTTCGCGATTTTTGCGGCGTTGGAAAGTTGGTTTCGGCCTCTATACAGATATGAGGTCATTTCCAGAAAATGTGTAACTTTTTTTAGGCATGCATTCATTTTTTGTTTCATGTGCTAGGTTTACATTTTCTCTCATGTTTCTATATTTTTTTGCATTATCTCCTTATGCAATCATTGGGTATTGTAATAAAGAACTGATATAAAGTTCCATTACGGGGGGTTTCTTGCATCCATCTTTCATTTTGGTGACAACTTGCATGAGTTTGTCTGGTTTCTATTGTCTCCTAGCTTCTTTCTTGCTTAGCTAGATACATTGTTGGTTTGCTTCGGTTCACACTTCACATTGGGATTTTATGGTTCTTGATCCTCATTGGTTCAGATATTTCCCATTTGAAGGCCATGTTTTATGGTTAATGTTCCAAAATCTTGATGGTACTCATCCTATGGGCAGTTTTAGTTTTAGTTTAGCATTGGCTTCGAGACACAGCTTCCAGATTTGTCACCATTATGGGTCCATTCATCCTTTCATCTACTGTTGTTCACAGATTCTAGAGTTGATCCAGTATGTGAATTTCTAGTGTTCCTTGGCATCGGGTCTGCTGTTGCATTTGTGATTCCAATTGGTATTTTTCAAATAGAACTATCTTTCCTCCCTTGCCAAATTTGGGGTTCCAGTGTTGCTTCATTAGAGTTCTTCCAGTGATTCTTTGTAGCAGTTCATCTCGCTAAGGGGGGTTTCTCTCTCTTTGCATTTGTACATGAGTACCTGATCAGGCCTTGTTGTTGGGACTCATATTTGCATAATAATCTACTTCTCCCTAAGTTGCACTTATGGGGGGGTGTTGGTGTAATTAATTATTTAATTACACTTGCATAAGTTTACTTAGGCATTATTTATATCCTAGGTTAATTAGTTGTCATCCTTATCTTATTGAGCTAACTTTTTGCTCAAGCTAAGATTAGGGTTTTGCATGCTTGCTTTTATAAGCAAGTCTCTTCTCTTGTATTATTGTCTTTTCGAATATATCAAATTGCATGTTTTTATGCAAATCTCTGCTTTTTCGTTTTCCTCTTCTGTGGAAGGATTATTCTAGTTTGCAATCAGATCTTTGTAATTAATTATTTAATTACACTTGCATAGGTTTACTTAGGCATTATTTATTTCCTAGGTTAATTAGTTGTCATCCTTATCTTATTGAGCTAACTTTTTGCTCAAGCTAAGATTAGGGTTTTGCATGCTTGCTTTTATAAGCAAGTCTCTTCTCTTGTATTATTGTCTTTTCGAATATATCAAATTGCATGTTTTTATGCAAATCTCTGCTTTTTCGTTTTCCTCTTCTGTGGAAGGATTATTCTAGTTTGCAATCAGATCTTTGTAATTAATTATTTAATTACACTTGCATAGGTTTACTTAGGCATTATTTATTTCCTAGGTTAATTAGTTGTCATCCTTATCTTATTGAGCTAACTTTTTGCTCAAGCTAAGATTAGGGTTTTGCATGCTTGCTTTTATAAGCAAGTCTCTTCTCTTGTATTATTGTCTTTTCGAATATATCAAATTGCATGTTTTTATGCAAATCTCTGCTTTTTTGTTTTCCTCTTCTGTGGAAGGATTATTCTGGTTTGCAATCAGATCTTGGTTTTCTAACAAATGTTTCATGGTCTTAAGTTTCATCATTTAATCGACCCAAATGTTGGGCATCCCATTGAGCCTAGGAGATTCTCTTTTAAAATGAATTTAAGCCCATGTGCTTTTAAAATAACATAATTTCGTCTCCTAGCAGTTTATCACCCATCGCATGTCTTCCTGAGGTGACTTGTGTCTAACCTATGAGGAGCAATATCATCTCTTTATAAATGTTTGCAGTCCATCATCCATCACTTGTTCCTTTATCACCACCCATTTCCATTGAGCAATGAGGGAAGCATTGTCTTTCTCACCGTGTTAGGATCATCACCTATTGCATGTTATATTGTCACCGTTAGAAGGCAACACCTAATGAGCGATGCAGTTAAGCATTTAACCCATCACTGTCCTTATGACTATTGCTGGTTGTTTTATGCAAGCTAAGTATGAACCCACGATTGTCGATGGATGAGTCTCTCCCTATAGTGTAGGATTGAAGCATCACCTATTGAAGATGCTTAAAGGAGAATGGATGAGTGATGAGCAAGGTAAATGAAGTTTGTGGCTAGGATCCTTTTGTGTTTGAGATCAACAAACGATATCTCATCGCTGGATTCTTAGCCATTGCTTGATGAGGTCCTAAGGCAAAACTGGAAGACGTAATGAGGGATGCTCATAAAATATGAAGAGGTACACGTGGAGGCTTCCTGATTCATGTCGCCTAGTACATATCAAATCACTAAAAAAACATCATGGGGATAGTGGACATATGTGAACTGTAGGATCAACTTTTAAAGCATGTGAATCGATGGTTCAAATGAGAATGAGAATGGGTAACTGAAAGTGTTAGCGTTTTCACTCGTGAAAGCTTTCTTGTGCCATTAATGGTGAATGCACTTGGTCAAATACATGTAAAAGGGCATGTGGTTGCATTTTCTTCTCATTTTGGTATACGCAGAGGTAAAAAAGATATTGGAGCAACATAGAACCATGACGGAGTATTGTTGGAGTTTTCTTGGGTAAGTAATTATTGAACCTAGTAGAGCGTTATTCTTCTACAAAATATTCCTAGTATGTCAACATGTTTTGAATATGTTTCCAAGAGTAAAAGTAGGGTTCTAAACATGTCTTCACTAGTTTAAATTCCTTGTTGGGTGAGTGTAAGAGGGTAGAATTGTTCTCGAGTTTAAATTTCTTAGGCATAGGTTGTCAATACAAAAACCAACTTGAATTCAGACTTGAAAACCCTAGTTTAGTTAGGATGAGTCAACAGGGTGAGTCATCATCCTCTAAATCTTCCCCTAGGAGAAAAAAGAAAAAAGTTTCTCAAGAAACACCACAGGAATCTGAAGAGACTGACAAGAAGAAAAAGGGTCAACCAAAAAAATATGTATGTTTTATGGACAAGTTTCAACCTGTAAATGCTAAGGCGAGTAGCAAAAAGGCCACGAGGGAAGGAATATTGACCACCAATTTTAAGGATCTTGCAACAAGAATTGGTGGTATTGCAGTGCCAAAGCCTAGATGGTAATTATTCTTGTACACTTTCAAAAGAAGAGATGCTCCACACCTAGGTCAAAACTTCTAGGGTTATGACTTGGGGAAATTGGTTGTCCCTAATATTTTTGTGGAGTTGGATTTAATGTTGCAGCTCACATATAGATATGATGATGTCAATAGGGTAATCACAAACACCGATGGTAAGATCATTTTGGAAATAAAGAGGATTAAAGTCATAGAGGTCTTCAAAATGAACCCAGATGCTAATGAAAAGATCAACATGAAAAAGTTGCAAAAGGAATACACTACTCACAGGGTAGGGTTTAGAAGAAGCAAACTTCCAATGCATAGATGAGAGAAGGATCTATGTTTTCAATCAATGAAGTTGAACCATTGGATTGTGAAGAATTTTTAGATTATTTCAAATTCACTTACTATATGTTGTGTCAAGTTCTTGGCGTGAAGTGCAATGGAAGGATAACATCACCCTTATTATTTATGATCATGAATATTCAACGCATAAACCAACAAGAGTGGTTTGACTATGCTCATTGAGTTGTTGAGCAACTGCACTATGACTTGATGAGGTTGAAAGAAAGAAAAACCACATTCCATTTTAGACAATATTCATTGTTGATGCATATTCTTTTATACCAGGGAAGGGAGGCTTTTGGTCAAGCCATGAAGCTGAGACAAGTGGATGAAAAGAATCATAGATTGCCTGTTCAGATGTGGACATACATTTGGGATTTGAATTTCCAAAATTCAAACTATGTTGGATTCTGCAATACCATAAAGCATAATATTCTAGTGCAAATGGGATTAGGACCAATTGAGAGAATTCCTAAAACAATCCAAGGATCGTTGAGACCAAGAGAATGTGGAGATGATCCCAATTATGAGTGCAATTGGGGAGACTAGTATTTGTATGACAATTGCATAGTCACCAGGTGTTATGGGACTCCAATGGCACCACATTTATTGCCTAGATTTGTTTCTGATAGGTTGGATTTTACTAAAATAATGTGGCAAATGGATGGTAGTGATGGAGAAAATTTCAGGCTATCAAAAAATGCCTTTATTATTGCATCGACTTTCTCTTTTGATTATTTTTTTGTCACTACAAAGGAAGCATATGAGATGTTTGGCATAATGATCAAAAAAATTGAGAATGGCTATAACCCCTACTAGAGTGTTTGATCCTGAAGGGATCATTGATAGAGAAAAGATTAAAAGTGGAATCTCAGGATATGGACCTCAATTTTTCTACTTCAAGAAGGATGTGGTAAGAAACTTGCCAACACTAGCTATTGTTCAAGATAGAGAGAGGATTTGGATGAAAATTGTTGAAGTTGAGCATAGGGATTTTACCAAAAATTCCCACTATGTAAGCCCTTACAAGCACATCACTGACAAATTTAAGAGGATGGAATTGATCCTTAGTTATTTTAGTGATGACACTTTTCTAGAGAAGGTGCAACAAGTAGAGTAGCTAACTCAAATTTCTTTGCAAGAGAATTTACTAAAATTGGTAGTCAACTAGAGGAGCCCATAGCACCAAAAATGTAGCAGTATCCAATGGATGTTGAAGATATTCCTGTTATGGAGTTTCCTTCTATAAATGTTGATGAAACACAAGGTGGTGAGGGGGATGTACAACAACTTTATGTTAGATCAGAGCCTATTGACTAAAAAATAGAGCATGAGTTCTCATACCCTAGTTTTGGAGAAGTAATGGAAATGTTTTTCCTAGACGATAGGCTAGTACCTTGGGAATATGATGAAAGCCAAGACAATGATGCAAGGGTTCTAGCCTATGCCAAATTTCTAGAGGATGATTCTTGTGTGACAACTAGAGAATTCAAAGAATTCATAGTTGAGCTTAAAGCTTAGGAAATAAATGATAGGATATAAAAGGCACTAGAGGGAGTTGATCCCTCACAATAGGAAGAGGTCAAAAAGAAGACTAAGGAAGAGATTGTTAGAGAAATTGAGAAAATGAATCCTATGGAGGCTAGAATATTGGTTAAAGACAGTGGGATGATTGTGATGCTAGGATGGAACCTATCCTCCATAATTTCTCTAGATGCAATTAGGAATTATCCAAATGCTATGGTGTCTAAAGAGAATTTTGATGAGAAGACCTTTGAATTAGGGTTTAGCCCCAGTTTACATGCACTAGCCATTTTGTCATTAACACTAGATTCAGGGAGGTGCAAACTCAATAGAGAAATGACTAGCCTTTCAAGAGATTTAATCATAGGAAGAGTTTCAAAGATGACAAAAATGTAGGCTGTGAGGTTAACTATGTACTTGGCTATGTTGAGTGTGGACATTGCAGAAATTACTCAGGCTGGATATATGAAATTGTTGGATAAGCACAACAAACCAGATGAGGAGTCTAATAAATTGAAAGCCATTGTTGTCAAGGAAAGTTAGAAGACTTTTCCCACTTCTCCATCCAATACTTCAAAACAAGATAAAGATAACATGAAGCTGAGGATAGTTACATTGAAAAAGGAGCTTCAAGTAACTAAGTTTGAGACCTAGACAAGCTTCAAGAGGGGATGAGCAATATTACTAAGGAAATGGCTAAAGGTCTCCTAAGTTACAGATGGTCCAAAGTTTCTCTTAAGGAAGAAATCACATGGTTGACCTTCAAGTGCATCCATGTAGTGTATGAAAAGTATCAACATGCCCAAGAAGTTTTCATGAGTGCTTGGAACAAGTGAACATCAGATTGAATAGTCTAAAGGAGATTCAAAAAAATGCAAATGAAGATTTTGAAGCTCCAGCACACTTGCCTGACATAATCAAAGGAATTGAAACCATTGGTGAAGTCACGGGATTCCATGAAAGAATTGGTGGGAAATTGCAAAGTAAAATAAAATCTTTCAGGGATATGGAAGAACAAGGTATGCCCAAAATTCTTGATGAAAATGGAGAAATAAAAGAGTATGTCTCATGGAGAGCCCTGTTCAAAAATTAGACCGCTATGTGTCCCTAGATGGTGTATATTGATGATAAGTTATACTTTTCACTACTCAATTCCTTAATTGAAAACTTCATCAAGATTGAAATAGGCATGGACACCTTTGTGAAAGAGTACGGGTGACAATTGATGCAAGATATAATGCATATAACACAAAGGTGCATAAACTATTGGATATCAACTAGCTCACAAGGGACAAGTATAGGAATTGGTTGGAAAAATATGTTGAGTAAGCCACATGGATGGTGGGATGGATATAGAACATGGTCAAGTATAGTACAGGTTTGGCCTTTGAAATAAATTATTTAAATATCTATATCCTCTCAATTAGCAAACAAACCTGGTATTCCAACAAAGTATTTCTCCTTGATTTATGTTTTCTTATGCTTTCACATTTTGTGCTTTTAACTGAATGATGTGATGACATGGAATCCTTGAGCAATGAGGATGTGATTTTAGTAAGCTTTTGTTGGTTTTGTCTTTTTGTATTTCCCCTCATTTCTTGTAATGTAAATATAAATGCCCAGGGTTGAAATGAAATGAAATACTTTGAAATAAAAATTGAAATGTAATGTGATAAATCAATAACCCAAAGCTTTTTTTCTCCCTTAATCTTATAAAAGGGAATTCAAGGCTATTGTGTAGGGGTCTTTGAAAATTTTGGTTGATCTCAGGTAGTCTTAGTAGTATTTTCATGGAGTGTAATAAGCATACAAGGACATAGAATTTCTTGTTGAGTCTTAGGTTATGAGTTTATATTCACAGTCAACTTAAATGTTTTGCAACGATTATGGCATTTGGAATTAATAATGGGAAGTTTCAAGCAGATTTGTCTCTTGTGTATTTGTTCATGAATTAGTAGTAAAATGATTAAGGATTGTTTTATTGGTCTCCAATTAGCAAGGTTGGATGTGTGTTTTCATTTAGGATTCAATTCAAGTAATTGATTAAAACACTTTGATGTAGTCACTGGTTCATGTTAAGTCATAGGATCTTTAAGTATTTTTTTTTTGGAACATTTGAGTTATGAATTTTTAATGCAAATCCATAATAGTCTATAGATACCAAATGGCATTATTATTGTATTACATTATGTTGTGAATTTGACCCCATCACCCTAGGATAATCCACTGATTCTATGTATCAAGTAAATTCAAATATATTTTATGAGTTGGATCATGTTAAAGAATAATTCATTTAATTGAAGTCACACTTACAATGATGATGGTTGTTATAGTTTTCATTTGAATTGTCCATTCTTTGCTCCAAGTTATAATGGTGTAAAGGATTCGCCAAATTCTTGTAAATTGTTACTTGTCGAGTCATGAATATGTGAATGGTTCTACTTAATATGCAATTATATGGAAATATTTTGAAGGAATGTTATATACATGCATTGTGGGATTACCCTCCTAGGTCTTGCAAAACCCAAGGTGCAAGAGGAATTCTACATTACTTTCTCTCATTCGTTGGCCAACTCCTTTTAGGTTGCTAATTCTTGGTATTGGCCAATCCATAGACTTCCTTGAACATCCGGTTGGAATTTAAAAGAGCCAATAGATTGGCGACTTTGTTGGGGACCTAAATAATTTTAAAGTATCTAGTGTAGATTTGGTACAATCAGAGTCAAGTGTTTTATCATTCTTCATTGGAAGAATTACTAGTTCAAATCTTAAAGCTATATATGTCATATTCACTTTATGCATCAAATTCTAGTCAACTCTGTCAAATTATATCAGGTTATGTTTAGAATTTTCTCTGAGGTCACAAATAACAAGTCAAAGTATAATTAAATTTTATTTCCCAACATTGTGGGTGTCAACTCTGAAGTTTCTCATACTAGTAAAAAGACAAGATCTCGAAGGTAACCTGAGAAGAAGAATTTTGACATAGGAATTGACACCATGATGAAAACTAGAAGTTACACAAAGAGAATTCTAAGCAGAAGTTGGAACTCAAGGCTGCAAAGGATAAACAAGCACTATGGAAGAAGAAAGCTACTAAATTAGGTAAGTCTATCCAATCTCTTGTTGAAGCATCTCCTACTTTCAATAATGAAGTAAATAGGGTGAATGCTAGTGAGAATCCAAATAAGGATGAAGTACCTAAGGAAGATCAAGGAAGTTTTCCTATTGAACAAGTGTTTGATAATGTGCATGAAATTTCTAGAGAAGAAGGTAGGTGGGGATTTTGGGGTAGGAATAAGGAATTCCCAGAACCACCAACACCTAGAATTGGGTCTATTTTTCATGGAGGAAACTTTCACCCAAAGGGAGAACTTCATAATAAAAAAAACACATTTTCCCCTTGAGGAAGATCTAGTGGAGCAAACTTTTCATATTCCTACACCAAGTGAGTATGGAGATTTCCTAGAGAATGAGGAAGACATAGATAAGGATATGTTAGCCTTGGATGAGGAAGAAAATTGTCTTGTTGAGCAAGAAGAAAATAATAAACTAAAGGAATTAAAGGAAAAGGAGGATAGGGTCATAGCCAAGAAGCTTGAGAGGGATGCTAGGAAAGAGAAAGTTGAGAAAATGAGAGAGAATGTTGCTAGGCGTAAAGCCTCTAAAGAGAGTGTTGCTAAAAGAGCAGCCCAAGTTGACTGGGTTACACTTCTCTACTTAAACTATTGACTTTTCCTGATGAATAACACTAAGGGGAAGATTGAATCCATCATCCTCAAGCACCTTAGAGAGGTTTTTACCCTTGGATACATCCCTTTTTTTACTATTTTCGGGTCAAAAAGTGCCATAGTGTGGTTTTCACTTAAAGACCTAGAGATTACTGTTTGATTTATTATTTTGCGACTGAGAGATTCAATCATTTCCCCATAGTATGCATGGGTGTCCAGCTCAATGAAAAATCCTACCTTCTGGTCTCCATATGGTAGATTATCCCTAAGTCCCATGAATTTCGAGAGAGCCTCATCATTTTTGAATGTGTCTAAAACCAATGGTCCTTGTTGGTTATAGTCGATTAACTGGGGATAAACGAGTTCTATTTCATTGGTTTGGTTACTTGATTCCAAAGACACAGTGGAGATAATGAATAGGGAGGAGTCCTCAAATAGGATAGGTAAATCTGTAAGGGGATATTCATCACACACATCGGTTATATCGAAAGTATAGTTATCTAAGGGTTGACCTATGGATAATGGTAACTAAGGAGGAGATTTGACTTTTCTAACAGGGGTACCTCTTCCATGTATGGTTATCTTTGGAGGGGTAAAACCAAGGCCAAGATTCTTTATGCAATTCTCAACAACGAGGGGTTCTAATAGGTCATTGTCATTTTTCCCAAGTTTCTTGTTTTTGTTATAGCCCATGCCAGTCATTAACTATAGCCCTTTGTTATCATCATCCATTGGAAGAGCGGGCACATGTCTCTCATCTTGATAAAAAAGACTTGATATATCCTTTCCGTCTACCACTTCACGGCTTAGGTCCCCCCATCTTTTGAATCTGGAAGGGTCTTTTTTGAATGTTTGTGATACTATGTCAACAGGTTGTGGTTTCCCATGAGACCTAGGAGATTGAGGTAATTCTCCTATTACAAAGGTATTTTTCTTCATTTTGTAGTCTCCACACCCATTATCTTGGATGATGATGTTTATATTAGAAATATTGGTAATGGCGGGTGTCTTTGTCTTAGATGTGGGGGCTAAGGTGGATGGGTCTATATATGGAGTTGTAGGGCCTTCATCACTCCTAGGGACTTGTGGAATTTTTTAATATTTGGCCTCTACATTTTTGCAATAGTAAAAAGGCTCAGGATCACCATGGATGGTGACTTCTTGATTTTGATAGGGGAACTTGACACATTGATGGAAGGTGGAGGCAATGGCTTGCATCTCGTGAATCCATGGATGACCTAGGAGAATGTTATAAGGGAGTTCAAGATCAAGCACTTGACAAGTGGTTTCCATGATTGTAGGTCCTACTTGAATAGGAAGTTGGATGGTGACTTGAGACACCCTCTCATGATCATCATACGTTTGGATAGTGACACCTTTCCCTTTTTCAATACTATCTTCAGAGAATCCTAGATTCTTTACCACTTTCAAAGTACAAATATTGAGACCTACACCTCCATCCACCAAGACTCTTTTGACTTTATTTTTATGTACTAGGACTTCGAGATGGAGTGCACAATTATGAGATGGTTGGGTGGGAAGATCTTGTTCAAGAGAATGTGAGGAGATGTGGTGGCATTGGATTCGTGTATATTTTAAGATCCTAGTTTCCAGTTAGGTGTTCGATCGTGATGGTCTTGTCATCAATTAGATCTTGGATCAGATTTTTAAGGTGTACATGCAGCTAGTTGTTGTGTGTCCCTTAATTTTAGGAAAATCACAAAGGTGCTTCTCATTTTACCATGGTGGCTTAACTTGAGGCTCTTGGCAATTGTCATAAACAGGTATTTTGATGAGATTGGCTTGCACCAACTTATGCATGACTGATTCAATGGGTTCCCCAAGTGGCATGTATTTTTCATTTAGGGGGATACTTGTTCCTTGTGGATGGTTCACTTTGATCATTGATGTTGTTGAATGTTTGTGGATTTGTTTGTGGTTGTGATGTGTTGGATCGTGGGGTGTTTTGTTTGTTGTTCTACAATTGTTGGTATGTTTGTTGTTGTGTGTTTTGTCTTGGACCACTGCTTACAAATTTGGCATCCACAACACCATCATTGGTAACATTTTTATTTTTCACCCATGTGTGAGGCTTGTAATTGTAGCTTGTTGATGGACGATTATCTTGATACATGGCTGTCCCTCCTTGTGCAATGAGGGATCTTTCAATGTTAAGAGCTTTGGGGATGAGTTGATCGTATGTGGTCATGCACTGCATTTTTAGATGGAAGGATAGGGTTCCTTCAATATTTGAGATGATGGTTCTAATTTGTTGTTCTTCTAGAATGGCCCACTTGCTCCTATTGGACTTGGATCACCATGATTGCAAGAAGGATGCATATTTTTCCCCCTTGGCTTGTTTTAAGGTGGACAACTCTTCTAAGCTTACATCCATGCCTATGTTGAATGAGTAATTTTATATGAATGCGTCCACAATTTATTGGAACTTTTCAATTCTAGGGGGAAGGACGGGAGAACCTCTCTATTGTTGGGCCATCCATGCTTCAAGGGAAGAGTCGTATTAGATAAGATTCATCATAGGAAACTTCCATACAGTGCATGGAAGCAGTAATTAGATTTCCATCCATATGAATTTGAATCTATTTGATTTGATTGTGTAGACTCTTTAATCCATATGAATTTGAATCTATTTTGCGATTTGATTGCTTATGAATTTAAAAGAGTCTACCACCACAATCCAATCAAAAGCAATAGATTTAAGCACATGGAACTATCTGATGTGATCTTCAAGGTTTTTGGTTCCACAGTATTAGTCAAATTTTGGTATCTCAAAACTTTAGGGGAACAGTTTCATCACAATGCTCCTATCAAAAGGGTAAGGGCACAAATTCCCTTATGTTTTTGTTGTTTTTCTAGATCATATGTCTAATACCTATTGTGAGAGCAGCTTGATTTGTGCAGATAAATCATTTTGAGGATCAAGTGGTGAAATGAATATGTTTTGAGTTGGTTTGGTGGTTTGAGTGATGGGTGGGATGATTTGTAGACTTGGTGATGCATTCATAGGAGTTTGTTGTAGGCTTTGTTGTATAAGAAATTCTTTATGGTATGCCTAGAATTGTTGTTGTGCCAACAATGCTTATTTTTGGTCTTGTTGCTGATGTTGTGCCAACAATGCTTGTTGTTGTGCTTGGTATTCCTACAAAGCTTGTTGGTAAGCTTGTTGTTGTAACAAGGCTTGCACTTGAGCCTGTTGTGCTTGGCATTGAGCTTGATTCTATGCTTGATCTTGTGCCTATGTACATGTAGCCTGAGTGGCTTGGGTAGCTTGTGTAGCTTGTGTGACTTGTTGGGATTGTTGTTGTAGCAATGCCTATGCTTGTGCTTGGGTAGCTTGTTGCGCTTGTTGTGCCTATCGTACAACTTGTTTAGCTCTAATTTTTGGAATGCCTTTTGGTATGCTCGTTGGGCTGCTTGCAAGGTGATGTTGTATTGGTTTGGATTTGGCAATGGAGGTGGTGGATTTGGAATGTTGTGAGATGGTGTGATAAGATTTTGTTGAGGTAGTGGTTGTTGAGGGGGTGTTTGCATGATGACAAGGGGTTGAGTGGTAGATGGTATAGATGATGTGCTTTTTCCTTGGGAGACCATGTTTTGAGGAATTTGGGGTGTTGTAGATTAAGTGATGATTGGTTGTGACACTTGGATTGATTCCACCCATTGTTGCAATGTTGAAGGCATAATTGGAGGATTTGGTATGCTTGATTGGTTGATTTGACTTTTGGTTTGATTGATTTGATTTGTCTAATTTGGGGTTGACATGTTGGATGAAAATATTTTCCATCCACCTTGATTAGACGTGGATGATGAGGGAAAGATGTATGATGTGTTCCCTTGTGATAGCAAGGATGATGATTCAAAAACTCCCTCTTGTCCTTGTGATGTTGTGAGAAGGGTATTTAATTGATATGCTAGTGTTGTAGGGAAAGCAGTAGGATCATTCGTGTTATGAAAGATGAGTGGGACATACTAATGTTTTGGATCATGTGGAATAGTGTTTGGCATACCCAAGATGGTGTTTTCCTCCAAGTTTTGGTTGTTGACAACGGGATGAGTTTGGAATGCGTGGAGCAATGAACTTCCCTTGGTGGTTATGGGTTGGCTTGGTGTGTGAGATGAAGTGGGTTGTATGATGGGTTGAGTGATGCTTGGAAATGAAAGCATGATAGTTGTTTGGGGTATGTTTCCAAGAGGTTGTTCCATAATAGTGCTCACATCATAATTACAAGGGATTTTAGCCCCTTCCTTTTCTAATGCTAACATGTATTGTGAAGGATTAAGCCTCATCATTGTGTTCACAATCTTGTGATTTTCAATATTTTGGACCATTTCCATGATTTCGTCTTGAATCATTCCTTGGATATTGTTGGTGATGTCCTCCATTTGGCATTCTCCCTCTTGAATATCTTGTGGTGCTTGAGATAGATTCAGTGGGTGATTGGTGGATCTTATGGGATTGATTTCTGATGTAGTTTGACTTAGATCACTAGAGGTTGATTTTATTTTTTTTTCTCCATGTTCTTCTTATGTTGTGATCTTATTTTGATCCTAAAATAAGGATCAACTTTTAGGAATATAGGAGGTAAATCTATAACTCTTTAGGTTTGTCTAAATTCTAGGTACAAAAATCCAATCTATGATTATTAAGGATCAAATGATGATATGATAAATGATGGATGAATGATGTAGATGTTTTGAACTTTCAAGAACCTTGGATGGATGCTAGACTTTAGGATTTTGATTTTGATTCTAAGGATTACCTATTGTCTAGCATGAATGATTTTTTGAAAGTTTCAAAAGTTCATGGTGAGATGGAATTTTATTTGACGTTTGAAATGGATGAATTTTTTGATTCAATCCTAGGTGAACCTAGAGAGACTTCATTTACAAGACCAAGGTGTTGAAGAAAATGATATACCTTCTATGCGAGAAAATCAAAATGTTGAAAAAGACTTGGATTTTGACAATAATAGAACAAATACAAATCGGTATTGTCCTTTAAAGCACATTTGTAAAAGTTATAGACCAATCTCTCTCTAACTTCGTAAAGTCTTGCAAGAAATTTCTTGAGAGCTTTTGGACTAAGGTGCTTATGAAAATTTGCTTTGGGAACTTTGACTTTATGGGAAATCATGAGATAAAGCACATGTAAGGTTCAAATTGATTCTTTTTACCACATTCATACTTCTTGATTAGTTTCAAACTGAATGTTTATGTCTCAATTCCTTTTCATCCCACAAGGTCCATTATGTGAAAATCAAGGTTTCAAGAGCACAGTCTCCTATGTTGACTTTGGAAAGAACAAATTGAGATTTGAGCTCAAATGTTTAGAATCCTATAAGGATAAGAATCCCTAGGGACAAGCAATAAAACATGGAATTTTCAAGGGTATTTGTTCTTTTCAAAGGGTTTGAAATTCTAATGATTCGTTGAATGTTTGTTATCCAATATTTTAGATCCAAGCAAAGTGTTAAACTGACTCACAAGTATTACAACCCTAGGATAGAGAGTGATATATTTGTTGAATTCCCACTTGGATTTCTCTAGCTGTGCTTATTCAAAGTGGATGATTAGAAGCTTGACCACAGTGGCTCCCCCTTTCTCGGCACACTCTTCTTGGGTCAGCCAAGCTTCAATTTATCATGAATTTCCCATGACAAACTTTTCATCTCTACTAAGAACCACAAATATGTGGGATGGATTCAGAGGTCCAACCTCATGACACCAACAAATATTAAGGTTTTTTTGGCTTCTACACAAAGGTTCGTAGTAAGGGCATCTAGTTTAGGAGATGGAATGATAAAATCCTTGTGAGAGGCCTCCCAACCCTTAGAAAAAAGGCTTTACACATCATAAAGATACTGGGGGAGAGCTATCATTAACCATTTCCTATTGATTACGATTTTAATTGCAACCACAAATTTATATAGCAGTTTGGAAGAGCTTGGCTTATGCCCGTTATCGATTGGGTTGCTCTCTTGGGGTGAGTACTTTTCCCCACCAAGGAAATCCCTCTAAAGTTACAAAACAACGAAGGAGTACATTTGTAGTTTGACCACCTAATGCTTTTTAGGAGGGAACACACACAATGCCTCTTCTTCACACTTGCATGTTTTGCTCAATTTTAAGCCCAAATTTGAAGTGTGGAGGCAATTTTTTAGACAACATAATATCACTAAAATGCTTTTGATTCTCAAGATTGTCGTGAAGTGCAAGAGAAGTGCATATGCATTTGAATGGTATTAGTTTGTAAAGAAGATTATAAAACAAGATAAACACAAGTTCGTTTTAAATCCTTGAAGACAATAAATGAGTTCTTTTTAAAGCACCAACTTGAGTGTGAAGTTGATTGTTCAATTTTAGACCAAACTGAAATACTAGTAAGTATCTAAGGTTCAATTTTACCAACTTGAAAGAAAATCTTGAATTTGTTTGTTAACTTTAAACGCAGATGATTCTAGTTGGTTCTACGAATAAAAATGTTAGAATTAAAGCTTAGGATTATCCAAGTAGCATGAAAAAAATGATTTTAAACCTTAAAAATTTGTCCCTCCCCTACTTCCTGCAAATGCGGCATTGAACACCAAAAGCGGTGCTTTGAAATTTGCAAAGGCAATGTTGAAATGTAGAAGCGGTGCTCTGGTGAATGTGAAAGCAGTGCTCTACAGAAATTGGGAGCGCGAATGCGGCATCGAAAAAAATTTGGAAAGAAGGTTAGACAAAAAATAGGGAAGACAAAGTGATGAATCAATAGCAACGCGACAACAACACGCATATGCAGCGTGACATAGCAAAGGTGGCATTATAGTTCAAAAGTGACGTGTTGTGGTGTCACTTTTGCAAGAAGGCAGCATCATGCCCCTATTCCTACAAAAAATGAAAAATTCAAGTGGAATTTTGAGATGTTAGATTGATCACCCCTCCCTCTAGCGCCAAAATGTGAACACCAAACTTGCACAAACTAAGAAGAGATCAACAAAACATTGTTAAACATGTTAGAAAAGCAAATCTAATGTTCCCTATGAGATTCTTTAGCAAATTCAAGAGAAAGCATGAAAATAACAAGAACTTAATGAAAAACAACATGAACTCAAATTGAACTAACTAAATCTCCATCCCACATGGGGATTGGTGCTCATTTGATGTGGGAAGAAGCCCTTTCCTGATCCCTTTGATAAGCTTGATGAAATGTAGATGATCCAAGTCTAAAATGGATGATAACTATACCAACCAAAACTAGACCCTTGCCATTTTCATGGTTATTTAGGCCTTGTTCCAGTGATGCTTGACCTATTTAGTCTTGATTCAATGTTGAAATGTACCTTGAACATCCATATTTTGTTCTAAACATTTATATTTTGATGTCTTGTGAAGGTGTTGTGAAGTGTTGTAAAACAAATTTCTACACTTTTCTAGACTCTTTTCATTATAATTCATCTAAATATTCCCTTTTTATTCATTACTGAGTCCTATGTTGAAGTTTTGTAAAGTCTTGTAACAAGATTTTGCACTTTTCTAGGCGTGTTCTCACTAATTACACCTTTCTTATGTCTTATTTGACCCCTTTATGCACTTATAGGGCTTATTTAAGTGTATTTTTTAATATGAACCAACCAAACATCATTAAATACAACTTAATTCCTGATACCCATTCACAAGCCTTAAGTGGCACCCATTCACCATGGATGGCGAATGAGTCCCTCTTGGCTCAAAATTCAAAATAATTCAAATTTATTTTTGGTTTTTTATTCTTAAATGCCTTAGATCGGCCTGTAATGTTGTATTATTGGGAAATTAGGGCACAAGAGTATATAAATACATCATTTTACCCTCATTTCTCCAATTCTCCAATTCTCCCATTCACTTATTCATTCTATAATTCACTCAAGCAATTTTCTCAAGCAAGCATTAAGTCAAGCATCGTAGACATTCATCACAAGAAGCATTTAGCCCCTTTGGAACAACAATCTCTTCAAATTTCTTCAACAAGGGTTTGGTGAGCATTTACATTTTCATATTGTGTATTCATAATTCTCTTTCAAATTCATTTCTATTTCCACTTCAAGGGTTTGATTACCAAATTGGGGTTTGACCAAGGCAAACCCCCATGCCCTAACAATCAACATTTTCTCTCTTTTCCTTTATGTGTTTGCAGATTTAGGTGCTTGGATGGCTTGGACATGACTGAAGATTAGGTTGCAAACTTGTTGAAGTCATCTCCACTTTTTCAAGTCCAAAATCTACACAAAAAATTATTTACAACTTCAGAAATCAAGGTTTCAGATTAGGACACCTAGAGGTGCAAATTGAGCAAACCAAAAGCTACAAATTCCACTTTTGAGTTTTCAAAAAATCCAGAGTGGTGAATGAGTCCCACTATACTTTTTTCCTAAACATTTTTGTAGATTTGGACACCCATTTGGCTAAAACAGGCCCCGATACAGTTTTCTAGAACTGGGACTGATTCACCTAGAATGGAAAATGAGTCCCACCAGGCCTAAATATCAACATCTTAAAAATTTCAAAAGTCATTTCTAGTCTCCAGTCATTTCTCAAGTGCACACATTTGGTTTTATCGAGTTTTGTTATAGTTTACTTTCATTTTTAGGTGTTTTAGCATATCACATTGTGTTTTCTATCACTTCATATTTATTAAGTTTTGCATTAATAGCTAATCATTTTTATCAGTTTGCTACACTTAGGACATTGCATTTAGGCATAATTCCTTCATACATCCCTTAATTTGAGTGAACCACCTTGATTCTTGAGGTCTATCTCTCTCCTTTTAGGTGAAAAACCCTAAGAGTGCAAGAGAAGTATATAGACCCAAAAATTTATGGCTCATTTTGGTGAACCTATTTTTTGTATCCCTTCTCTTCTAATTTGGAGTCCATTATCATCCTAGAAATAACTTGCATGCATTAGATCTTGCATTGTTTTGCATTCTAGAGTTTCAAAAACTTGCATTAGTGAAAAGCTCATTTAGCTTACATTTTTAAATATAATTTCCTTAAAATTTTCTAAAATTCTACATGTACTTCTTAGGTTTGCATCTTACAACATCAAAAGCATCAAAATCCACTTGAAATTTCTAAAAAAATTGCAAAACACACCTACTAGGACTCATTTGCCATCTGTGGCGAATCAGTCCCTATCTAGATTTTTAATTGACTGAAACAACATCAAAAACCTCATTTTTGTGCTTCCTAAGGCTCCTAGTATCATATACTATAAGTCTGGAAAGCTTCTAGAACATTAGTTTTATGCATTTAGCTCAAAAACGTCAATCTAGTGTAGTCATTTTTTACATCATTTCAATAACAAGCATCCTTAGATCTGAAAATGTTTGCATTTCTGAAATTTTACATAACATTGCTAAAAGTACTTTTCACTTTTTCATATACAATGTTTCTATTCATAAAAATTTGCATAAGTCCATTAAAAGTACTTTTTATTCTTGCATATTCATTATGTGCATTCTTCAAATCTTGCATATATTGGATAAGAATGTCTTGCATCTTTGCACATACATTGTTTGTATTGTTGCAACATTGCATGAAATGGTTCAAGGTTCTTTTCATTTTTGTTCAAACAATGTTAGTTCCTTACATACTCTGACATGTTAAGAAACATTTCCTATCCCCCCCTATGAGAGTGTTTTTGTGATAGAGAATACAACTTTGGACATTCCTAATGCTCATATTTGTTCTTATACTAATATCTCTCCTATTGGTGAAGAAGATATTTTGGTGATAGAAGAACCAATCAATGAGAGTTTTGAGAATCCAAGTTATTTTTCATCTCTTACCTCTCTTAATGAACAAGACAACACACCCATTTCTAATCATGACAATAACATTGGCCCTTCTCCTTGTGTCTCATATTTGTGAAGAAGATGCTTTGATTGATGATGGTCATGACTATCTTAGTTGCCCCCATTCTCCTAGAGACGCCCTTATAGAACAAGAAAATTCAACCATTGATCATTCCCCTACTAGCAGTGAAGTTCTTTTAGAAGAACCAACCTTTCAATGTCATGAACATTTGGCTTGTAGTTCTCCTAAAAACTCTCCTCCTGGGAAGAATTTCATGGTGCAAACAAATATGAATATTGACACGCATCCTTCCAACACTAAACCTTTCTTAGGTGATGATAATCAAGTGACATTAGCATCCCCTTCACCAACACATCCTACACATAAAGACAAAATTCTTGAGGTTCTGACGACACATGTGGGATCTCCTTTAATTAGTGAATCACACAAGATAAGAGATATCTTGAAATCCATGATGCAATCTAATCACTACACTTTTTTGAAGCAGCTAAGTTGTAACTTAGTAACTCAAACATCTAGGGGATCACACAACACTCCTACTCCATTACCTTTTCTTCCACATAGAGTCCCTATTGTTGAGGACCTTAAAAAGACTCCTGCTAATATATATGTATGGAAACTCATTCAACTATCACCTACCATCAAATTTCTATTTAACGAAATTGTGGACATACAAAAGGAGGAGATCCAAACTTACATAAAATCAAATAATGTAATATCCTCCTCTCATCCCATGCAAGTCACCCAATCTAAAATTACATTCCCTACACATGAAATTCCCTCACTTGTGATCCAAAACCAAAATGATCCCTTGATGATAAAGGTGATCATTAATGACCCTTTAATTAGGCACACTATCATAGACAATGGATCTGAAACCAATGTTTGTAGCATTGACCTCCTACACAAACTTGGCATGGAAAAAAATCTTATTCAACCTCATAATGTTCATATTTGTGGCTTTGACAATATTACTAGTCAACCACTAGGGATGATCACATTACCTATTGAGGTTGGACCTACAATGTTGCCTACCTCTATCCATATCATGTAAGGACCCCTTCCATACAATCTTATCCTAGCGAGACCATGGATTCATGATATGAAAGGAGTCCCATCTACCCTTCACCATACAATGAAATTTGAGTACAATAACAAGATATACATGGTTGACGCAGATGAACAAAGTTATGAATCAACTAATCTCAACATTTCCAATTCCCCTAATTTTTCTACTCATACATCAAAAATTGAACCTATACATGTTGATCCTAACTCTTCACCTACAACAAAACTCTTTCGTGATAATTGGGGGTTGTTAGATTCTACACCTCCTTTCAATACACTTTACAATATCTATCCCTCATGGTCCAAAGAGTTATATACAAACAATTCATTTTCGCACACAAGTTCTAGTAGCACTTGTGGTTCCTCACCTTTCTTTAGGGGTGAGTTTGCAATATCACAACCTAAACAACCTTGTGTTTTATACCCTCAACTTGGTTCAACTTCAACAACATTGACCTATGATAGTGATGGGGGAAATCTAACTCCCGCCCCTCATAAGGAGATGATTCATCACATTAAAAAGGATTTTTGTTCTTGCCAAGAAACCAATCCTTCTCAGAAGCATACACCATCTTCATCTAACTTGAAAGATTGTTATGATATTTGATACAATCTCTCATCAACACATGGATGTAATGAACATAGGAGCAAAACTGACATATCACACTCTTTCAAGAAATATCTAAGGATATCTCCCCTCTCTCCACTTTCATCTAAGACTTTTCACAACTAAATTCAACATCCCAAGTGTGACACTCTTCCTTATATTGGAGCACCTAATTCCTCTACCTGATACTTCCTTTCATTTTATTCGGCTCACCTTTGTTCTGCACTAAGTGGGGGAAAGGAGTTTGTTAGCCTTGTCCTCGTATGTCACTTGTCGTTGTCTCTTTTGACTTGTCATTGACCTTTCATGAACATATAAGAGAAAGCTTGAGATGTGGATGACATGTCTTAAGATTGACTCATGTGTTACATACTACATTTCTTCATGACGCAACTTATCGAAAACATATGACTTGGCATAGGGCTTTTCTAGATGGCTCTCATGTCTTTCCTTTTTGTTTGCATTTTGCATTCTCTACTTTAAAGAAATTTCTCAGAGTACAACGTGTAGCAATTCCTTTAAAGTGGGGGCATACATTGTACATTATTCATTTGCATGAATTGTTTGCATTTTCATTTTTCTTGGTTCTTAGTGTAGCCTTGTCATTTTATTCGATGTGTTTGTTACTTTGTGGATGACATTGGGTATGATGTCCTTCATAAGTGTGATCTGTCTTAGCATATTACATTCCTCTTAGTGGCAAGATGTGACACATTGCATCCCCTAAGTTGTGAATATTTTATTCTATGATTGGTCCTCTCTTGGAGACATTAGATGCAATGTTCCATAAGTGATAGACCTCACATGAGCTTAACAAGACTCCTTTGAACATTTCTTTTGCATTTATATGGCCACCTTACATAACACAGCTTGCATGCCTGTGGTGCCATCACACTTGTTCATGATTTCTAAGCATACAAAGATTTGCTTGTCTCATGAACCACGAACCAAACAAACAAAAAAATTTCTTTGTGGCACCTTATTAAAGTTATCAGGAGGCATAACTTGAGTATGGTTGAGCGGGAAGCCCATCCTGAGGCACAACTTTCCCCATAGCCACCTATGTGTGCTTGAGTACATACCAACTAGCATATGTTTCTCTCCTTTTGGGCCTTCTCACTTGGCAGACTGCCCTAATTTTTGTCACCCCAGAGTGAGTATGCATTCTCTTTTTTGGACAAACAACCTAGATTTGATCTACAACTAGCTAGACAAACGATCAAAGCTTGATCCAACTTTTTCCCTTTTCACTTCCTTCTTTCTCATTCTCATGTGTGTTTCTTTGTTCTTATGTTTAGTTTGCCATTGGATCTTCATCCTGGAGGCTTGATCATCCCTCTTGATCGTTGTCATTCCATCTTGCTAACATAAGTGCATTAGGATACCTCTCGATATGCATGGATACTTTAGTGTGAATTTGAAGCAAGTTCATCCTCTCACTAAAGTGGGGGCTTAATGTACCAACCAAAAATGGACCCTTGTCATTTTCAAGGTTGTTAAGGCTTTTTTCTAGTGATGCTTGACCTATTTTGTCTTGATTCAATGTTGCAATGTACCTTGAACATGCATATTTTGTTCTAAACATTTATATTTTGATGTCTTGTGAAGGTGTTGTGAAGTGTTGTAAAACATTTCTACACTTTTCTAGACTCTTTTCATTATAATTCATCTAAATATTCCATTTTTATTCATTACTAAGTCCTATGTTGAAGTGTTGTAAAGTCTTGTAACAAGATTTCACACTTTTCTAGGCTTGTTCTCACTAATTACACCTTTCTTATGTCTTATTTGGCCCCTTTATGCACTTATAGGGCTTATTTAAGTGTATTTTTTAATATGAACTTGACAAACATCATTAAATACAACTTAATTCCTGACACCCATTCACAGGCCTTGAGTGGGACCCATTCGCCATGGATGGAAAATGAGTCCCTCTTGGATCAAAATTCAAAATAATTCAAATTTCCTTTTGGGTTTTTATTCTTAAATGCCTTGGGTCAGCCTGTGATGTTATATTATTGGGAAATTAGGGCACAAGATTGCATAAATATGTCATTTTACCCTCATTTCTCCAATTCTCCAATTCTCCCATTCACTTATTCATTCTTTAATTCACTCAAGCAATCTTCTCAAGCAAGCAAGCATTAAGTCAAGCATCTTAGTCATTCATCACAAGAAGCATTCAACCCCTTTGGAATAGCAATCTCTTCAAATTTCTTCAACAAGGGTTTGGCGAGCATTTACATTTGCATGTTGTGTATTCATAATTCTCTTTCCATTTCATTTCTATTTCTATTTCAAGGGTTTGATTACCAAACTGGGGTTTGACCAAGGCAAACCCCCATGTCCTAACAATCAACATTTTCTCTCTTTTCCTTTATGTGTTTACATATTTAGGTGCTTGGATGGATGGCCATGACTGAAGATTAGGTTGCAAATTTTTTTAAGTCATCTCCACTTTTGCAAGGCCAAAATCTACACAAAAAGTCATTTACAACTTCAAATATCAAGGTTTCAGATCAAGACACCTGAAGGTGCAAATTGAGCAGACCGAAAGCTACAAATTCCATTTTTGAGTTTTCAAAAAAGCCATAATGGACTAATTCACCCAGAGTGGTGAATGAGTCCCATTGTACCTGTTTCTTGAAGATTTTTGTAGATTCATAAACCCATTTGGCTAAAATGGGCCTCGGTATAGATTTCTGGAACTAGGACTGATTCGTCCAGAATGGTGAATGAGCCCCACCAGGCCTAAAAATTGGCATCTTTAGAATTTTAGAAGTCATTTCTAGTATCCAGTCATTTCTCAGGTGCTCACATTCAGTTTCATCAAATTATGTTATAGTTTGATTTCATTTCTAGGCATTTTTGCAATCTACACTATGTTTTTAAACCACTTGCATTAGACTAGTTTTCATTCATTTACCAGCATTTTAACTAGGTTTTTTGTCTTTGGTAAGCATTTAAATACACCTACACACACTTCATATCCCTTTCCCCCAGCTCTTCTAATGTTAACAAAGCCATTTGCACCCATTTTCTTCTCCTTTTAGGTGAAACCCTAGGAGGAGCTAGAGATTTTCGGTTGCCAAAAATATTTGTTACAATAACCTTGCTAAATTTCATGAAAGTGATGGAGAGCTATGAACTCAAATGGCTATAGTGAAGATGCATGAAGTTGTGGATCCATATTATAAAAATGATGCTTTTTATTTATGGAATTCAAGAATTGAAGAATGAGAGGATTTGATGAATGTGGGATAAATTGATAGCCAATGAGAATGTGCCAAGTGTCACAATTCTATTGGATGAGGGTGGAGCACTTTTTGGGAAATGTGTGAGTGGAGGAGGATGGAAGAGACGTAAATGTTGTTGATTAGAAATTTGAAAATTGTTTAAGAAGAATTGAATGAGATTTCAGAGGATGTAAGAGGATTTGAAAGGTTGTAAGAGAATTTATTGCAAGTGTAAGAGGATGTGATAGATTTTTGAAAACCTTTGGAGGGAAATTGAATGAAAGGTGGTTGAGAGGAATATTCCTCAAAATATGCCTTTGTGAGGATAATTGAGGTAATTAGATAATTAAAAGATGAATTTCATGTGCAACCTGGTTAGTTGACCATGGTTGATTTAACTCATGAGGAGTTAAAAGCTGGAGGATTTGATAATGATGATTAGAAGGTGATTTATGATGAATTAATTTAGGATTAATTAATTGGCGATTGTGATATTTTATTTAATTGATTTTAATCAAATAGGAAAACTTAGGGAGATTTAATTAAATGATCTGATTTAATTAAATATGATGAAAATTAGTTAGAAGAAGGGTGAATTAATCAATAAATTTAATTATTTGATTAATAGCTGAATTTGCTTATTTTATTTAAATAATATTGATTATTCAATTAATTGATCAATTTGAGATGATTTTAGAAGAAACAGTGTTAATTGATTAGAATCAAATACATAGTATCAATCAGGATATTTTCAGTGTCTACAGTTACAAATAGGCGTATTGGCCATACAGTTATTGAATCCATATTAGAACAACCTAAAACCATGAATTGGGATGATAGCATCTCTGTAAGATTCATTTTTATCAATAATGTAGTTTGTGAATATACCAGAACCTCAAGCGCATTTAGCCTTTTTAGATGACCCAGGCAAATGAGCAATTACATCTTCAAGACTATTTTTAACTCTCCTTGATGGATCATCCATGGTTAGGCCTTTCTGATTTACATAGATAGGGCTAAGCTTTCCTAAATTTCTTTGAAATTCTTATATGTTTACACCATTCAAAACATTGCAAAGCTTCTAACATTTCAATTTCTAATTATTTATCCTTAGGAAACCAAAATTAAATCTTTGTGAAGGAAAAAATATTTGCATAGTCAAGAGGACCACTTACTCTTTTATTGTGCATGAAAACCCTAGAAAACCATTGAGAA
>VDFB02169623.1:0-21290 GCA_007258455.2 Sequoia sempervirens | reverse complement strand
AGTCTTATTCTTACTATTTTATGAAAGGGGAACCAACATTAAATAAATACATTTAATAATTAAATTTCCTTGGATCATGTGTTTCTTGGAGGTATAGGCTAGGACCCATTCACCCATGGGAAAATGGGTCCCCTTTATGAGCCAGGACCTAAATTAAAATATGTTTTTGGAAGCATTTTAATGATCAAAATTCAAATTGTAAGTGTTGGCTTTTGGAATCTAATTTCTGGGAAATTAGATAAACACCTATAAATACATAGTTACTTTACCATTTGAAATATAAGAAATCTAACACACACATTTTAGAATTCAAGAGAAAATATTTATGCCAAGAGCATTCAAGAGCAACATTATCATTCATTTGTAGTAGCAATCAAGATCCTAACATCATGTCAAAGTTTATGTGTGTTCATGTTGTCTTGTGAAGGCTAACAAGTGTTGTAGGTCTTCATGAATTCAAGCATTCAAGAAAATAAAGCAAGCAAGATCGAACTCCCTTGAAGTGATGTGTATGTCTTCAGCCCTCCAAGAAAGCTATTGAAGGGTGGTGAGTTGCAGAAAATTGTTCATTCATCATTTCCTTCCTTTTTATTAAGGTTATTATCATTGACATTACCCTTGTGAAAGTGGGAACACTATTCATGGGGTTTGACTGAGGCAAACCCATATATGACACAAATATTTTTCCCTCTTTGTGTATGTGCAAGTCATATGTTGAAGAAGGATTGAAGAGATCTTGAAGAGCAATTTTTCCTTATTAAATTTGTTGTCATTATTCTTGTCAACTTACGGAAACTAAGTTGTAGAATTTATTTCCAACATTCCGACAAATTTGCAAGTGAAAAACAACATCTTAGATCTAGCACCAAAGGACTATAAAAAGTATTTTTGGAAGCCTAATCAAAGACCCATTCTCCTAGGGGCGAACCACTCCCTCTGTACACAACAAAATAAACTTTTGGTGACATGTACATGGCCTCTAATATCTCTTAGATTTTCTTGCAAAGTGTTGTTATAGTTTTTTTTATCTTAGGGAATCTGTATTTTACATATTAGGTCATATAGGCTAATTGGTTTAATCATTCTAAAATAATTCTAATCCATTCTAATCCCCCATTAGATGTAGATTCAGGTTTGATTGGCTCACCATTAGGGTTGAAAGTCAATATTTTCACCTTGTGATCTACATCCTAATGAAATTTGGAAAAGGGCCCATTGCATCCCAGGTTCTTTGCATTTAGGAGATAGGATCCCTTTTTCCCAACATTTCACATTAAATTTCAAATCCTTCACCCGGTGAGAGAATTATGGTTTACTCTGGGATCCCTAAACTTACTTTTAAGAATAGGGAAATTTCTTCTTATATGACCTTCCTTTTTACACATGAAACCATCATTTAGGCCTCCTAATATTTCTAGCTTGTAGGACAATCTTTTACCCCATTATCAATTTCTATATCCTCAAGAATATCTATTCCTAGGGATAAGGACACCAATAATCTTACATATATATGAAAGAGGGTAGATTTAATTTCTTCCATTCTCATTATATTTCCTATCAGAGAAAGAAACTAAGGTAAAAATTCCCATATTTGAGGAGGGGCATTCTTAACAGTAACCCATCAAGATTAAGATAGAGCCAACATTTCCTCATTTATCACCTATGGGGATGAAACAATGGCCCTAAACATTTAATTACTTATGTTTCATAATCCCTCGCAATAATTTTTTCCTGTATAGCATGGTTTTCAAAAAAACTAGAAACAATCCTCTTTAAACCATTCTACATAATGAGATTTGAAGCCCTAGTTTTTTATTCCAAATTTTATTAAACCATTCATCTATGAATCTTCTGGTTAGGATTCTATTACAATCAAAAGCATCGAAAAATATAGCTATAGTTTTTAATCGCTTTTCCTCCCTTCCCAAGGTAGCAACCATATAAAAATTTGGAAAGATAATAATTTTCCTAGGGCCATCTAGAGGATGCTTACCTTCACCTATTTTTGTTGGTCGATCTCCCTTGAGCTCGCCATCCATCACTGGTTCAAACTTTGTAGAGGTTGGAGCTCCTTCACCACCAACCTCTACAACGATGTCTTAGAAGGAACACCTACAATTATTAATGATGTTATTAATGTCATTGCCTTGTCACCACCTTCCATAAATTCCTATGATCAACCAGGAACACAAAACTAGAAAGAAATAAATCTATAAGTAATGACAAGAAACAAATTTAAAATTACATGTGAGAAACCACATTTAAAAAGTATGAGGGAGACAACCAACCGACTCTAACCAACCAAGGATAGAGGAATGAGATTCAATAGAAAACAAAGAGTACTTGAGTGAAAATCCAAACCAAGGTAGCAATGGAGGACGACCTCCAACCTCCTCTAGAGTTTCCTAGTTTTCCCATTTTTTTATTAAGAATCAAGTTGAACTATTGATGCTTCCATTTCTCAAATTCTATTTTCATCTAAAAAGGTTTAAAATTATTCATAAGAGAGGATTTAGTTTTCAACATCTTGAGTTAAATATTTCAAATATGGTTCCAAATTAATTAAGCCCTCTTAAAATGAGGAATCTCTCAAAGACACTGTTTTCAAGGGACAAACTTGGCAATTTTTTAGGGTATTGTAATTGATGTCCAATATTTATAATATTTTGAGATGTTTCAAAAAAATATAACAAACAAGTAATAAAATATTTATTATTAGCTTCATCATAAAACCTATATGCTTTTGAGGAATCAAAATATCCTAGAAAGATACATTTTATGACTATAGCAATCAAACCTATTTCGTTTCTCCTTGCAAATCAAGGCATAATGGGTGGAGACATACATTTTTAGATGTCAAATAGATGGAGGATGACCAAATCAAACATTAAAAGGAGTCACTTAGTGAGGAGTAGAGGAAGGATATTTGTTGTGAAGATAAATAATAATTTTTCCCAAAAATACAACTATATTCCTCTTAAAATATAACATTGTCTAAATTATATTCAAGACAATTATATTTATTCTTTCAACCACGCCATTTTTTTGGAGATTACTTGGAGTAGTGAGATGAATTTTAATCACATTATGATGAAGGTGATCTTAAAATAAAATGTCTATTCAAAGAGTACCAATTTGATATTGAGATTCATTTTGAATCACAATGTGAAACTTCATAAGGAGAGCATTGATTCATCAAGTTCTTGCCATTTAGAAAAAAAATTGTTAATTGTTTTATCTTAAATACATACTCCTAATTAAGTAAAAAACTTCTTACAAATTCAATGGTGATGATTTACTTAGTACTAATTTTTTTTTAATTTATTTATTTGATAAATATTTTAATAAAATATGATCATTACTCCCTAACAATTTAAATGGACAAAGCCACATACATCATTATTGCAGCTATTTTAGGCTATAAATGCAACAATTTAATCAAACATGAAGTAGAGGCATCATAGATACCATACATTGTGAATTATTTTGGTTTGCATAACTTGTTTAAAATGTTTATAAACTAAAAATTAAATAATAATAATTCTAGAGAAAGCCTATTAACTACTAATAAAATTATATCACCTATAAATACATATTTCTTTTTAAACAGACATAGTAATTACCTATGCAAAAATAAAAATATAATATTAGCTAAACTACAAATTTATTGATTCTATTAACTGGAAAAACTTTACATGACTATTTACAATTCTCAAATTTTAAACACTTAGTAGATACTTAATGCAACTAGAACCCTGAATTTAAGTCCTACACAAAATCCAATCCTTTAGTGTATTAAATCAATTACAAGTTTTCCAAGATAGGGTTGAATATAATATTATAAATAAAAATTAATAATTTTACCATTTTCTTATAATTACTTCAGATAAGATCTAACTTTAATATCTTATGTGAATCAAATTCAAACACTCAATTTATAGTTAGATGTCCATAGACTATAACTCAAAAAAACCCTCAACTAGTAATATAGTCATAGATATTTTAAAAACTTCAACATGGCTCGCCAAGAAAAGACACAACCCAAAATAATGCACTCACACATAGGCTTTGACATTTTAGGAATAATTATGTCTAGCCTTAAGTCCTTGACAATCCAAACATTTTTCCACACAAAGAGCTATATATTTCTTCATCTATAGACAAAAGTATAATTTATTAAGGTCTAAGTAGATCTTATTTACTCTTGGATTCCTTGAACTTGGAGCATTGTGAGATTTAGTCAGAATTAAGGTCCTAACTTCTCTAGTATTACAAACATATATTCTGATATGATATGTGTAGATGCATAAAATTAACCATGTCCTAATTGTAACTAAGGAAAAATTCCTGTTAGCAATATTAAGCATAAAAAAACTAAACCCTAGCTAACAATGAAGCACAATGGAACATAAAAGCATGAACAAATGAACAATCTCAACAAAACCTTCATGCACTCCATGAATCACCTTCATTGCCCCTCTCCATTTTGCTATAAATAGTATTTTCCCTCAGTTTTTTGTGAGCAACTATGACCTTTGACAAAGACCTTAGCAAAATATTGAAGGATTTTACTCAACAATTGCAAGTGTACTCAGAAATTTGTAAGCATGAAGTATGACAAATGAGGTTGGCATTGCCTTTTTATAGAAAATTGAATTTTGGATGAATGGCTAGGATTGTCAGTTGACAAATGCCCTAAGATGAAAGGATAAGATTGAATATGACAACCAACCATTAGGGTTAGGGTAGAATTAGGGTAAAATTTGAAATGAAGGGCTATGATTTAATTTTAGGAAAATTAAATCAATGGACAGGAATGCATATGACAAGAGGATATTGGGCATAGAAAAAAAGATTGTTGGAGAATCAATTAATAATTTTAAAATTATTTGATTTATGAGGCATAGTAGACCTTTTGAATTAAAAATAAATTTAATTCAAAAGTGGTGGGACCAAGACAATAAATAATGATTTTACTTGGTGGGAAAGTGGGAATGGGAATTTAAATAAATAATTTTATTTAAATTTGGAGGAAAAGACAAAAGAACAATTAAATAATTAATGAGAATTATTTAATTGTAGAGGAAAGTATAAAGTGAATAATAATTAAATAAATTGAGAAATTTATTCAATTATAGAGACATATGGAATTAGCGACGTATTTAAATAAATAAATGTAATTTATTTATTTAAATAAACAAGAGGAATAAAGGATATGAATTAATTAAATAATTAAGAATGATTTAATTACTAGTTGAATTTGGACTATAGGGCATAATTAAATATTTTGATTATGTTGAGATGAAATATGGTAAGACATAGAAAAATAGAGCTCACATGCCTAGGTTATTTTTATGTGCCTAAATTTTTCCCCTCTTTGTTGTGATGTCATTTACCACATTGTGACAAAGAAAACAAGTCAATAATATGCCCCTATGTGAAAGTGAGGAGAGGAAGGATGACGAGGAGGTAGTGGTATGCCCACTCGAGAGGACAGGTGGGTTCAAAGAATATGAGTGTGTTCTTGAAATGGATGAGAAGACTAGAGGATGAAGGAATAGAAGAACTATTAGTGCGGAAGACATGGATGGTGGGACGAGAAAGAAATCTTCAATATTTTGCCAAACTACAAATAGATGTTGCATAATCATCATTGGGTGGTAAAATGTGACAAATGGACAAAAAACACCATGATATGACAAAAGGAAAATGCCAATGTGATCTCTATACAAAAACCAAAAATATTTTCTCAAACAGTCCACCATTACACCTTTAGATTTGTCATTTAGTATTAACAATAGGCATACCATTGCAAAATTTAGTTGCATTTTAGGATTCCTAATCACTTCTAGCTTAGCCAAAATCTTAGGTTCTTATCCTTGCAGATTTTAGAATAGGCCAACTTTCCATACCTTGTGTAAACCATTGCTTCAAGAAATAGTCATTGACCAAGTCACTTGTTACACATATAGTCTTTGTCATTTTGAGTGAGTCTTTTCCAACTCATAAGTCTAGTTTGGGAACTTACTTGGTCTCTTTGTCATTTCACTTGATCTCACACAAGGTCCTTTGACAATTAAAATTGAAGCATTGGATAAAATTTGGATGGTTAGTAACCTTTTACCAAATCTCCCAAAGTTGATCACCTTTAGAGCTTACTTACACCTTGCATTTAGAACACTTCCTCTAACATATTTAGCCTATCCTTCCAGTAGACATTCCTTTCAGACGTCACCATTACTCTTAGACATCATTATCACTTTGCATCCCTCATAAACACTATTGTCACTTCACATTGGAAATCTAGAATCCTCCTTAGGCGTTATTGACATCTTGAATTAGGTCACTCCCCATTTCTTATCCCAAAAAGACAAAAAATATAGTTGCAATAGCATTGACACTTTATATCCAAAAATTCCAAAAACATAGACTTAGATTCATATCATTGCCATCATTAGACCTAGTCCCATATCATTTGCATTTTACCTCATTTGAGCAAACCTTACATGGTTGAGAATAGATTACAAAAACGAAGAAGAGATATGGACCCCTTTGGACATGAAGATGACCTTTATAACCACACTAGTGACATGAACCAAAATGCTACCTCACATACAACTCACAAAAATACCAACATGGTATCTACCTCCAACAACCCCTTCAATGACACAAACATTAGACATATATCACACAAAAATCCTTTTGAGCAATTCATTCAAATAGATCCCAAAGGAAATGTGTTTGTAGAAGATGTAGAGGTTGCTGCCCAAAATCTAGAAGTAGCTTCTTTTGTAGATGAATTAATCATGCTAGATCCACAACGCTATTCATCCAAAATATTGCATGAAGGGGTTAGATTTCCACACAGATTTGATGTCAACACCTTGAGAGCAACATCACCTAGTCATGACACACAGACTAGTCAAGCTCCCTCAACACCACAAGATAATGCTACCCCTACTTCTAGTGGCACAACAACTCAAAGTGCAACAAACATGATCAATGCAACATTTTCTTTTGGGGCACCTACTACATTACAAACCACGTCACAATCAGTGCCACAAGTGTCTCAAACTATGTCACAAACTATTGGATCAACATTTTCCACATTTGGATCATCATCCAATGCCTTGGGGACATCTTCATTCAATCCTTTCACAAGAAGTAAAACAAGAAGAATTTCCATTCAAGGACCTTAACCTAACATCAATACCACATCACAAGGTCCTCAAATCACCACAAACACTATTGGCCATCAAGTTCCTCAAATTAACACAAACACTAGTGGCCCTCAAAGACAAAACATGAACTTCTCATATGGTCATATCCCTCAAATTGGACAAGGAATTCAAGCATCACAACACATGAAAATGTCACAAACAAGTCACACCCCTCTTTCCTATCAAAACACACATGGAAAATACATTCCCCAAATGCAATTCAACACTGCTGGATCACATATCCCAACATACACTTCCCATATTCACACACAAGCTCAACATCAACATGTTCCAACTCAAAATATATCATCACAACAAATGGGAACGCATGGGATACCTATCACCAACATATGTGACACCACCAATAATCCAATAGTGGATTCCTTGACTGCCCAACTAGCTACCTTACAAAAACAAGTAGAGGACATGTAGCTATCACACAAGAAGACTCATACATCCTTTGACTTGCATCCATTTCCATTTGACACAAACTTATACATGCCACCATTTCCTCCAGGATATGTGTTCCCAAACTTCTCTAAATACAAAGGAAAGACAAACCTATTGAGCACATAAGATAATTCACAACCTATTGTGTAGACGTGGCACATGAGCACACATATTTGATGAGACTTTTTCCTAGGAGTCTTGTAGGTCCTGCACTCGATTGGTTCACACTTTTTCCTAAAGGGATAAGATCATGGGATGAAATTGCCAACAAATTTGTAGAGAACTATGCCTATAACATTGGCACTAGTGTTACAATATCCACACTTTGTAAGACGACACAAGAAGAATTTGGTGAAACATTCATTCCTTTCTTTCAAAGATGGTGAAGTTTGGCAAGTCGATGTCTAGTTGAAATCCCTAAAAAAGAGAAGGTACACATGTTTGTACACAACCTCCTTGGACCTTTGAAATATGTCTTGCAAGTCCATTGTTGTACAACCTTCATAGACCTTGTTGAAAAGGGTGTCCAACTTGAAAAATCCCTCATCAAAAAAGGCGAACTCAAGTATCCTAGTAAGAACACAAACACGAACATGACCTATTGGGCCAAGAACAAACATGTTACCAATGATGGTGTCATCGACGCTAAGGCAGTAAATAAAATAGGTCCCGCAATCACACTTAAGGGATCTCAACCACAAAACAATCCCCCATCTATCCTAAAACCTAAGACAAATGCTGTTCAAAATAACCAAACCCAAGGTCAACAAAGAAACACTAGACAATTCCCAAAGCGACACACTTGCACACCCTTGGGAGAACCTATTGAAGCTGTCCTCAAAAAGCTCATCCAAAGTAATATCATAACATTGTAAGAACCTAAAGCATATGATCCAAGAAAATTTAAACCATCATGGTGGGATGACAATTCCTTCTGTGATTACCATAGAGAAAAAGGAAAAAACATCATCCTGCAGAAAATTGTGGAACATTATACAATATTTAATTGAGAACAAAGACATTGAAATTAATGGCCAACAATACTCTTCCAATACTAACCATCATAAAAACCCACTACAAGATCATGGTTCGGGAAACCCCTCCTCATCAAGTCAAAAGACTAATAACTAGGCTAACTACACTTGTGTTGCCTTTGATTACTCGAGTGGACCTATAATCAATCACCTTTGAGCTTCCAATGAATATGTCAATACTATCACTATAAAAAAGACTCCTGAATGCAATGTCACCACCCGCTGAGCCAAAATCATGATACTTGGCCCTTTTGCTAATCAACCACAACCTAAAGGACAATTTAACCTTGTCCATCAATTGGTAAAACCCTTGCTCAAATTTCCATACTTGAACTTGGGCATCTATCCCACACATAAAGCTATCCTTAACAAGGATTTAAAAGAGACTTCAGTCCCCATTGACATCGATTTCAACCACTTTGAAGCTATGGTTGGATATTTGGTTAATTCCCATCAGGTCACTTTCTCATACCAAGATTACTCCACGCCTAAGCCATACCACAATGATGCATTACATATTGAGGTTTTCATTTACAAACACAAGGTCAGATGAGTCTTAGTAGATGGCAGGGATGGATTGAACATATGCTCCTTAAAATTGGTCAAGGCACTAGGCTTCTTTGATGTATGTGTGGATGCCACTAAAATCATAGCAATCAAATATTATGATGATGAGGAACATTCTTCTAAGGGAATTATCACACTCCCTATTTGTGTTGGGCCAACAATCATTAATACCACGTGCCAAGTCCTGGATCTTGAATTACCCTACAACATTCTCCTTGGTCGACCTTGGATTCATGCATTGAAGGTCGTACCATCCACATATCACCAATGTCTGAAGTTCCCCTATAATGGAACTAAGATTACCATAGCTGGTGATCTCGATCCCTTCCAATATTGCACCAACTTAAGGGGAATTTCTAAACGTCAAGTTCCTATCGATCGAGAGGCTTCAAATTCAACCATCGCTCCATCTAACTACATTGATCCATTCACCCTCATCAAATCATCCACTCCATCTACCATACCATCAAACCCTAAGATCCAAGTCTGTGATATGGGATGTGGAGAATACTACATGAAGAATTTACTAGAAAATGCCAATGCTATTGCTGCTAAGGAGGTTCAGACTTCTAACAATATCGTTAAGAAAACTTCAGAGGGAACAAAAAAAGATGGCTGTGCTTGGAGAAAAATATTTTGGGATCTTGATACTACATTCGCTTTTTCCCTATCCACTTCCACTCAATCCTCCCATGTCCATGATAACCCACTCATTGATCATGATTCTGTTAAGGGTATCCAATCATCATCCTTCTATCCCACCTACCTTGGGCTAAGGTATGCATCCCCTACTATCACCTCTACTAGGCCATCTTGCCAAGATGGTAAGGATGTGCAAGCTTCCTTTGACATTAGCAATACCGAAAAGGCTAGTCCCAAAGACAACATTGTTGACATCATCACTCCCATTCATCAACCAAGCATTCCTATCACTCCATCCATTTCACTCACATCCATTTGCATCATAGACATGGATCAACAAGAAATATCTAAAGAAAAGGACAAAGGAAAATCCCAAGAATCAAGAATGAAAATGCCTTTAAAAGGAGATCAAGAATCAAAAGACATGGTAAAAAGAACAAAAAATTAAGAAAAGTCCTCTAGCCAAAACAAAAAGCTATTGGACCAATTAAGAGTTGACAAAGAATGTTAAGACACATCCTCTAGCCAACATAAAAAGCTACTAGATGAATAAAAAATAAAAATCAAAAGTGGAGATCAGAAAGCATTGGTCTCCAAGAAAGCTCTTCCACCACAAATCATTGGGGGCATCTATCAACACAAAAAGTCAAACAAAGGGCTTGTTGATCCAAGGTCTTCATCTCCATCACTTTCACTCATTCCATACATTCCATTCAATTCGTCCATATTCACTTATCATCTCACTTCCATTGGTAATGTCTTTCAATGTACCTTTGACGATGACCCCTTGACGTACTCTAGCTCATTAGTCGCCCAAACTCCTTGTCGTCTAAAGCTTGGTTGCCCACGTAGTGTGCACATTAGGGAGTATACCATAGCCTCTTTCATCTGTCACTTTTATCATCCGCCATATTTTCCACTTCCATTCTGCATACAAATTAGGTTCTTTTTCCAAGCACGGTCATATGAATAGGTTCAAGGCATCATCACGACATATCGATTCTACACATAGCTTTAGAGAGCTTGGCCAAAACCATAAAAATACAATTTTTTTTTTGAAAAAATAAAAAAAATTGTTACCTTGATGAAAACTTGGCAAACAAGCATCTTGGTAACACCAAAAAAATTAGAAAATATAAAAAATAGTAAAGAGAAATAATTTGTCCAATAGTGAAAACCACTTTGGTGGCACTTTGGATAAGTATAATGGTGAAAATTCGGCAAAGAGGCACCATGTGTAGGAAATCTTTGCTTTTCCATCTACTATCACTCCATCTGCCTTTGTCCATAATAAATACCCAATCATCCGACACCCTCACAACATCTGTCGTAAAGTCTTGCCATTTCTTTCCATGGTTGACATGATGCCTTGCATCATCCACCCCTTCATCTCGAGCAAGTCTCATTCCATCCTGTTCATCTTGTTTAGTCCTAGACTTGACTGGGGGAAACACCCTTAACACCTAACTACAGTAGGTCTCGCACATGGTTTCAAAATATTTGACAAAAGCCATAAATTTTTTTTTTTTGACAAAAGACAAAAAAATCAAAACATTTCAAAAGACAAAAAATCAAAACATGTTAAAAATCCAAAAAACAAAAAAACAAAAAAACAAAAAAAAAATGAAAAACACAAAAAACATCCAAATAACTCTCAAAAATCCCAAAAACAGAGTCAGAATCGGTCAAATTTGAGTCATAGTTAGAATGGTCGAACTACGCGGTCTTTGTGCATTTTCTACGTAGGCAAGGTCATTAGTCGATGCACCCCTGAGACCACCTAAGTTAGTATTTTAGGTTTTTAATATCAGCTGGTCATTTCAGTCTAATAAATAAGTTACTTGGTCTTTTCGATGTCAGTCACTAAAAGTTTTGGTCCTTGATCATGACGTCAATCAAACTACGAGGTATCTGAGTGTATGACGTAGGCAAGGCCATCAGTCGATGAGCCCCAGAGGCCACCCTAGGTTAGTCCTTTAGGGTTCATCGTGTCAGTCAATAAGTCAGACGTAGTCAAACCTAGACACTAGACAATCATCAAGATGTCAACATGCAAATCACGAACCAACGGACAACATTAGTCAAATTTCCAAAACAATGTCAACCTAGTCACTTTATGGTCCCTTTCAAGATGCGTCCTTCTTAGACTTGGATCCCGTCAAAATGTCATTCAACTTTTCAGGATGTGTCTTTCCTGATGATAGGCCTCGTCACATTGTCATCTACCTTTTCAAGATGTGTCTTTCCTGACGATAGGCTCTGTCGCATTTTCATTGACCTTTTAAGGATGTGTCCTTTCTGACGACACACATTATGAAACTGTCAAACTATCAAATCATCAAATTGTTAAACCATCAACCAATCAATCTCCGTCAAACAAATATTGGCAAGCACATTGAATGGCTGTTGATTTTGTTGGTCTATTTTGTCTTATCTTTTTCTTGGTTTGTCTTTGAGTCATGTTACTAGCTTCTTTGAGGATGTCCCATGAAATATTTAGAGGAGTGATGATGTCTCATGACTCTTTTCTTTGATTGCTGTTTGTGAAGTGTCTTGGCAAAAAGATTGGGGCAACTTTGCCCTTAGTATGAGCTAAGACATTCCTTATCTGCGACTGTCTATTTTGCAAGTGGATGACCTTGCACACCTTGGTCTATGTCATATCATGGTGTTTGTTGTCCATTTGTCACATTTTACCACCTAATGATGATTATGCAACATATTTTTGTACTTTGGCAAAATATTGAAGATTTCTTTCTCGTCCCATCATCTATGTCTTTTGCACTAATAGTTCTTCTATTCCTTCATCCTCTCATCTTCTCATCCATTTTGAGAACACACTCGTGTTCTTTGAACCCACCTGTCCTCTCGAGGGGTCATACCACTACCTCCTTGTCATCATTCCTCTCCTCAGTTTCACATTGGGGCATATTACTGACTTGTTTTCTTTGTCACAATGTGATAAGCGACATCATGACAAAGAGGGGAAAAATCTAGACACATAAAAATAACCTAGGCCTGCGAGCTCTATTTTTCTGTCTTACCATATTTCGTTTCAACACAATTAAAATATTTCATTATGCCCTATAGTCCAAATTCAACTATTAATTAAATAATTCTTAATTATTTAATTAATTCATATCCTTTATTCCTCCTGGTTATTTAAATAAATAAATTAAATTTATTTATTTAAATACGTCACTAATTCCCTATGTCTCTCTATAATTAAATAAATTTCTCAATTTATTTAATTATTATTCACTTTATACTTTCCTATACAATTAAATAATTCTCATTAATTATTTAATTGCTCTTTTGTTGTTTCCTCCAAATTTAAATAAAATTATTTATTTAAATTCCCATTCCTACTTTCCCACCAACTAAAATCATTATTTACTATCTTGGTCCCACCACTTTTGAATTAAATTTATTTTTAATTCAAAAGGTCAACTCTGCCTCATAAATCAAATAATTTTAAAATTATTATTTGACTCTCTAACAATCCCTTTTTTCGTGCCCAATATCCTCTTGTCACATGCATTCCTGTCCATTGATTTAATTTTCCTAAAATTAAATCATAGCCCTTCATTTCAAATTTTACCCTTATTCTTCCCTAACCCTAATGGCTGGTTGTCATATTCAATCTCAACCTTTCATCTTAGGGCATTTGTCAATTGACAATCCTGGCCATTCATCCAAAATTGACTTTTCTATAAAAAGATAATGTCAACCTCATTTGTCATACTTCATGCTTGCAAATTTCTGAGTACACTTACAATTGTTGAGTACAATCCTTCAATATTTTGCTAAGGTCTTTGTCATAGGTCATAGTTGCTCACAAAAATCTGAGGGAAAATGCTATTTACAACAAAATGGAGAGGGGCAATGAAGGTGATTCATGGAGTGCATGAATGTTTTGGTGAGATTTTTCATTTGTTCATGCTTTTATGTTCCATTGTGCTTCATTGTTAGCTAGGGTTTAGTTTGTTTATGCTTTATATTGCTAACTTGAGTTTTTCCTTAGTTACACTAATGACACACCTAACATCATCACTTTCAACACCATACTAGGCTCATCATAATCACATTCTCATAATCTCAACACTAATTAATTAAATAAAGCATATTTAATTAATTAAAATAACATACTATGTGCTTTTCCTCTAATTGATTAAATAATCTAGATATTTGATTAATTAACCTAAATCCTCAAATCCCAGTATGATCCTCCATAATGGGATAATAATATCCCATCCATAATTTAGATTAACATAAATCCAAGTCATCACTTCGAGGCCAGACTAACATTTAATCCTAGCCACCAAATTCACTAATATAATTCTAAGCATCCATTATTTAGTTTAAAGTGAAAATAAGATTGAATCTCCACAATATGTTTCCCCAAGAGAATCTATACCATCTATTTTAGACATGTGACTTTTACACATGAATATGAGTGTAATCACTTTTTAAATCCCACATCCCCATGTGATCCTCACATGTGTGTGTGAGACCTTACACTTAAATTCTACATCCTTATGTGATCTTCACACAATAATAGCATGTCATAATCCATCATCCCTATGTGATCCTCACACATGCCATAATATCTCTTCTCTATACATGATCATCACACTGTTGGAATATTGTTGTCATCGATGTCAAAAGGAGAGAATGCATAGGTGAAATGGAGTTGATGTAAAGGAGGAGATTGCAGCAATGAGTCTGATTGAAGTAAAAAAGAAGATTTGTGTAATACCAGATAGAATAGGTATAAAAGACAGCTAAATTTGTGCTAAGTTTGCAGGTTTTAGAGTTCGGGCTTCGGGATTATCGCTTACCAAATGCCATGGTAAAAGACTTAGAAGATTTGTAGGTAATCTAGCATCGTTCTTTGGGATTATCGCTAATGAAAATGCATTTGAAAAAGACTTAAAAGAATTGAAGGTTGTTGGCAATCAGACTTCGGAGGTTCATCATAACCTTTACTTAGTCTGCAGTAGTGGGTGTAAGTGTGTGAAGTATTCATGAACTATGACCCCTAAAAAGGCTTTGGTATTCATAACTTCAGTGTTTGAGGTCGAGAGGGAGGCTTGCACATTACCAAAAGGAGTGATGAAATGTATGAAGGAAGGGAGGATCCCGACCCACGAAAGGACTTCGTTCTTTGTTGTTTGGAGGTATGGTTGTCGGTCTACTTGCTTGAGATCTATGTAGTATGGTGATCATGGGATCCCCGATCCCCAACACCAGATAGATGATATGAGGCTAGAATAGTTTGCATCGAATGAATGTTTTCATCGGGTTGATAGGTGATTTTCGACGAGACTTAGTTGCTAGTCCCCCCTGACATTCCAACCAATATTTCATCAAAGAGGTAGGCACACATTGGCAGGATGATATAATGAGTCCCTTCGATACAAAAAAGAGGTGAATGACATGGAATAGATGAACATGTGGCAACTGCCCACCATCCTTCCAAATGAATGCGTTGACTTAGGTTGACCCCACGGGATAGCGGGAGTTTGACGTGTGGTATGGACAAACAAGTAGAAGGCTTGGCATGAAATTTGAGGATGAATAAGGAGATTGCATATGGCTTATTTCTACTGGTTGATTTCACATCTTTGTTGTGAATCAACATGTGATTTTTTGGTCAACATTTTATAAATCAATTAAAATATAAATCTTACAATGGTGATTAAAAGAAAACCCTAAATCGTATGGCTAGGAATTAAACCAAGATGAAATCAAACGATGCAAAATTTGAAAAATAATGCAAGGGTTTGAAGGAATGAATACATAGGTCAATGGTGCAATTGCTTAAGTCAATATATTGATTTTGTGGCATGAAATGTATAGGTGAATGGCATGATTTATTATGTAGACACTTAGAGGATGAAATTGATTTAATAGTGGAATGAACGATTGGATATTTTTGCACTGATAACTAGGTAACTATCTAGCAAAGATCTTATTGTTTATTAGATGAAAATGGCAGCACTAAGGCAAGGAAAACCACAAATTTTGATTAGGAATGTGTTGCATATAAAAATTATCAAATGGTATGAAAACCCTAGGTTAATTTTTGCTAAAAATGGAATGTACTTTGAATCTGGACAAGGGTTTGTATGTTTGATGTTGCTTGACGGTGAAGGTAGATTATGATATAAAAGACCAAATAAGAAATAAAAATGGTTGTTATTTTTGAATAAGTGTAACAGTTGAGAGTCAAGTGTGTTAGTGAGTTACAAAGTTAGTTTGATAGAGTATTGAATGAAATTTGATGTTGACCACAGTTGAAGGAGAGTGAGCAGAGTGAGATATGAACACAACAAAAACTATGTATTGAATGTATTGAATGTATTGATGCATTATAGGTTATGTAGAACCAATTTTATGCATATATGAGCTTTTAATATTGTAGAGGTTTTTGCCTCATTTGTACCAAGTTGGTGCTCAGAGTAGGGGATTAGTGGCTCCTTAGGGTTGGTTCCCTTAAAAATTGTAACAAAACATTATTGCTTGTACGATTAGATTAGGATAGTAGATCCTAGCAACATTTCTCACCATGGTTTTTCCCATCTTGGGTTTTCCACGTACTTCTTGTGTTATGTGTTGATCTTTCATGTGCATGTGGTTATCATATCTTTTCATGTTTTAATTTTCACATCTGAGTCTAAGGTTTAAGTCCGCACAAAGGTTTTCAAGACTAAAGTTGTAGTATCTACTGACTCAACCCCCTCCCAGTAGATTATTGTGTTCCAACAATTGGTATCAGAGCCCTAGGTTCCCTAGGAGAAGCTTAATCAACTTGGGTAGATCCTTGGATTTGTGAACACAATGGCCAGTCAAGAAGGTTCTTCTACAAACAAGCCACCTCGATTTGATGGAACATATTATGCCTTTTGGAGCTCAATGATGAAGGGATATTTGAGATCATTAGGGTTTGATGTGTGGATGTCTATTGTGAATGGATACACACCACCGACCACATCTCCTACTGATGTTGCAGGAAAAAAGGACTATGAGAACAATGAAAAAGCATGGTTTGATATTATGAACAATTTGTTTAGATCTGTGCATAGCAAGGTTATGTATTATAAGACTACACAAGATGTCTGGGATACATTGAAAAAGATCTATTAAGGAGATGACAAGGTAAAATTGGAAAAGCTTCAAGTATTGAGAGCTAGATTTGAAGGCCTAAAGATGATAGAAGAAGAGAAGATTTCAGACTATCTTCTAAAAGTCGATATAGTGAACTCTATTAAAGGATATGGAGAAGAAGTGAAAGAAGATTTCATTGTACTAAAATTTCTAAGGTCAATGAAAACCATATACGATTCTAAGATTTTTGCAATAGAGGAAGGAAGAGAAATAGATAAACTCACTCTTAATGAGTTACATAGTATATTCACTACATATGAAATGAGGATAGGAGATATAGAACCATCAAGAAAGGAAGTTTCTTTCAAGGTTACCAAGAAAGAGAAGGACGCATCTTCTAAGAAAGAGAAGGCTAAGAACATCACATTCTAAAATGATGAGATTTACAAAGAAGAGGATTTGGAAAGTACAAAGGTAAGTTGTCATTTAAATTATTCAAGAATATGGAAAAGTTGTCATTTTGTTGCTAAATGTCCTTATAATAAGAAAGGAAGCTTTGAGAAAGAGGTAGAAGGTAAAGTGAAGAAACCCTACTATCCTAAGAAAACGAGTTTTTAGAACAAAAAGAAAATTTTGTACATCCAAGAGGATAGTGATGTATCTGATGATTGCAACAACTCAGATGATGAACAAAATTGTGCTTCTATTGTAAAATAAAAATGATTTTTTTTTCATGGAAAAAGAGTCTGAGGGACATAAGGATGGAAAATTTGAAGACCTTGGTGAAGATGGTGAAGAAAGAGAGGTTAACTTGGAAGGAAAATTATCTACATGCCCTAGATGAGATAGATGATCTTAGAGATGAGATTGAACAGTTGAAAAAGGAGAACTTAAAGCAAAAGAAACTTGAACAAAAGGAATCAGACAAACTAAGCATGGATCTTGAAGGATCTAATCAGATGGTAGTAGGTCTGAAACTTCAAGTGGAGGAAACCAAAATAATGGAAGAAGTAATGAAATCAAAATTAAAATTTGAAATGGATAGATGCATGAAGCTTGAGGAAAAAATTGTTGCTTTGATAAAGGATTTGGAGAAAGCTAAGGAGCATGTTGAAAAAGGACTAAAGATGAAAGGTGGTTATGAAATTTTGGATGAACTGCTAAGTACACAAAGCCAACTAACAAGGATAAATCGGGCTTAGGATTGGAGAAAGGGTAGAGTTATTTTGTTGATGCATTTGCAAAATTATATGAATGATTTAGGATAGGAGAAAATTCTAAATCTGTCAATGAAAGTGATTGAAAAGGAAGTTAACTCAAAGAGAAATCTACAAAAGTTGAGAAAACCAGGGAAGAAAAGAAGCCTGCTGCAAAAAAGAAGGATACCGAATCTACTCAAAATTCTTAGAAGATAAGGCATAATTTTAGAAGGAATGATGCTGATGGATTCACAAGAGTGCATGATCCAAGGAGGACAAGACAAAGAAGATCACCTCATCCAACTCAAGGAAATTTTATGATCAGGTATTCATCACACTTCTATGGTTATTGCTATGCTTGTAATCAATTTGGTCATAGGGCTAGAGAGTGTAGAGTTGTCCCTAAAAGGAGTAAAAAAATTGTGAGTGTTGGATGTTGTGGTTATGTTGCTAATATGTGGTTGTCATTGATGCCAACACTATTAACATTAATTCATTAGAAGCTGTATATGTCAAGGATATTGAGAAAATTGTAATGGAATGAGTTGTAGGTTGTCAGTGGTGAAGTGAAGTTCAGTATGTCGGTAAGTTTTGTACATTGATGATCAGAGGTTTTGGACTAAAGGGTTTGTTTCTGAGTGTATCTAGTTTATCCACGTCGAGTTTCAAAGATCTGCATGAAGATTTGTTCAAGTTATGAAGATTTACATTCTGACAGTTTTTTGTTGCTTGAGTTGGTGTTACTGATTGAAGATGATGCGATTTCAGCTAGTTCAGTTGCTGCGGATGCTTCTCTGGTGATTTGTGATGTCTTTGGATGTTTCTAGATCATGATCTATCTTTGTTTCTCATCCACATTGATCGTTGCGCTCATGGTTGGTGTTTTTCTCTTGCGTGTTCATGTTTTTCCTGTTCTTGGTTGATATGGTGTTTATAGTGTGTTGTGGATCTTCGAGGAGTAATTAATAAAGTTTTTTCATGTTGAGATGTTGATTTGGTCTTCACTATTGTATTTAATCTTGGTTGATTCACATTAATAATATTTAAAGTTTTGGGCTGACAATTTATATTCATTTTATTATTTTGTTGAAGTCGACATGTAGGGATGAAATTTCCTATTGTGGATATATATATATATAAGCGATTGTTTGTTTGAATTGATGTATGCGAGTGGATGCTAAGTGTGTGTGTATGTGGGAATAAAGTCCTAATCATTAGAAGGTAGAGAAAAGTGTGAAGAAGAGTGAAGAAATGTTCATGTGCTTAACCGGAACTGTGATAAGGCATTAGCAGATGCTATTTTATCAGTTCAAATCCCTAACATGTAACTGGATTTTTTGTAAGATAGTGTCTCCTTTGGGCGGTTAGCCTTATATGTAATTGAGTAGTGAGCTCTGTAGCATGTGTCAATGCATGTGCATTCCCATATTTCATTTATTTATACTTTTAACAAGGTATAATCTTGTGGATTGACCTCCACCGTGGTTTTTCCCCTAATAGGGTTTCCACGTAAAAAATATTGGTGTTATGTGTGTTTCTGATGTGTTATTAATTTTTTCTGTCATAGTTATTATTTAGATCTGATAATAAAGTTATTAAATTGAATAAGTTTTAATATCTGGGACAATTGATTCACCCCCACTCTCAGTTGTCTGCCCTTGTGTTGCCAACAATTGGTATCAGAGTGGGTTCCTTGGAAGAAGTTTAATAGCTTGAGGTGATCCGGGATGCATGCATGCATAAGAAGGAGGTCCCAGACGGATACTCCAAATTACTCTCCATGGAAGACTCGAATGGAATGCCATCCGAGATGCATTAGTGAACCCTTATGAAAGATTACAAGTAATAGGTATGTTATTCCTTAGAATGTTCCTACTACTACTTATGAGATTAGAGCTGTTGAGTATAATATTTGGGCTAAGGAAGCCTTGTTGAGTGCCTTGATTGATTCTGAGATGAAAAATGTTATGGATCTAAAGACTGCTTATGAGATATGGAAGAAGTTGGAAACCCTTGTATGAAGGTGATGTGCTAATGTGAAGATTATGGAGCTGTAGGTCCGAAGGGAAATATGAAAAGTTGAGAATGGGGTGGGATGATGATAACATTTTCAATACTCCATGCAAAGAGTGAAATTGAACTTAGGTGGGAATCAGATGTGCTAGTGGAGAGATAGACAAATTAGAGATTGCTGCTAAAGTGCTTAGATCCCTCGTCTGCTCTTACAGCAAAAGCTAGTGCTATTGAAGAGCTCTGGACTATAACAAATGTAACCAGAGATATTTTGGTTGGTAAGCTTAATGATTTTGAGTTGAGTGAATTTGGTGATGCCCTTCCTAAAGTTGAATTTGCATTTAAAGCTACTACTTCTGGAAGAAATAGACAAATATATGATCTGGGTGAGAGTTCATCTAGAAAGACATTCAAATATGAGGATGAAATTAGACAGATTGAAGAAGAAGAAAGAGAGCTGAAAGAGTTGGAAGCACTTATTGTCAAAAGAGTACCTCGCAGAGAAAAAGGCATCATGGTACTTCCTCTTAAAATGTTTTTCTTGCAATAAGGATAGGTCATTTTACATCAAGGTGTCCTGAGAGAGCTCCTAAACCAAGACACAACAAGCCTAGATTTCAAAAGGAGTGTCACTATGTTGTTGATGGTGTGACAGATGATAAATCTGATAAAGGAAATAGAAGTGATGATGAATGGGTATTTATTTCTACCAAGGAAAATAATTGTGTATCTACTAAATTTGCTAATAAATAAATGGAGAAAGCCCCTAGCTACCTCGAAGAAGAGAAAGATGAATGGGTGATTGATAGTAGATGTTCACATCATATGACAAGAGATAAACGTAAGTTTGCGAGATTGGAAAAGTATGATGGTGGTGTTGTGAGATTTGGTGATAATAAAGTTGGTGTGATTCATGGTAGAGGATGCATTTCTCTTAATGGTAAGCATAATATTGATGATGTCCTATATGTGGAAGGCTTGAAGCATAATATTTTAAGTGCTAGTCAGATGGTTGATAAGGGATACAATCTTCAGTTCAAGAATGGAAAGTGAAG
>VDFB02169622.1:0-21994 GCA_007258455.2 Sequoia sempervirens | reverse complement strand
AAAGGGATCTATGGGAAACATGTCAAACTTTTTCTATGCTTCATATGTTTTTGTCATCAAAGCTTTCCCAGCCCTACAATCCTTCATATCATGCCAAGAACTTTTGTGAATATCACACCACATATCTAAATCCTTATTTATTTATTTTACTCCTATGCTCCATGATGGTGATTGAGAAGAGGACTTGCTGGTGGTAGCTTCTTTCCCTATGGTTTTGTTGCTACTTTCACCCTTGTTTTTTGTTATTTGTAAAGTAATTTTTCTTTCCCTTTTGTTTAAATTTCTCCTCGATTTTTCATGGCATGTTTATAAGAAATACCCAATGTTTCAATGTTTAGAAAGGAAATCTCTATTTGAATGTATCTATGCAGCCCACTTCAATATTTCAACACTCAATTCTTCTCTGAATCTTAGATGTCAAGCTTCGCTAATAAAGCATGAAACTTATTGGTGTAATCCTGCATTGTTTGGTCTTTCTTTTTTCAAAGCAGTTGCCACTCCATATATTTTTCTTTAGGATAATAATCTTATGTGATGAATTCCACAAAATCCCCCCATGTAGATTCTTCCTCTATTACAAAATTATTCCTTCTTGAGGTAAGTTTACCTTCCCATGCTAGCTTCACATGAGCTTCAACTTTGAGGAGAGAAAATATTATCTTCTTGACACTGGAAAATTTATTCACAGAGAAGTATCTATCAAACTTGGTTAACTAGTTGTCCACAACATTTGCTTCAATTTTTCCTTCGAAATTTGTAATATCAAAATTCACCTACACTTTGAATGGAGTGTGATTGCTAAATGGTTTATGGTTTGTGTTTGATTGCTAGGTATCTTGAAGGATTTGAGAGAATTAGCCCATCATTTCTTCCCTTTTTTTGTTTAGGGATTCTTCCACCATGGTTTTGATATGGTTTGATGTTTCTAGTTTTGACATCTTTGGTTGGTTGCATCTCAAAGGGAGGTAGATAGATGGATTATGTGTCTCCAATCCCCACCTTTGATAACTAGACCGTGTGTGATGTGGCATATAGGAGCATACCTGCTCTGATACTGATGATCTGAATTCAACAAGGAATTTGAATTACAATACTAGGTAAGTGGAAACCTACAAGTATTGTAGACAAATGGATAATTACATAACTCATAACAAAAGAGTTGTTTGCATCCAAAAGTCCCATTAACTCATCCAAGAATGAGTTTTATATATCAATCTGGAATTCCAACAGTCTCCAAAATCTAAAAAAATTGAAATGAAGAGTTTTCCAGAATTAAAAAAAATACAAAAGTATAAAATTTCAAAAAAACTTGTAAATTTAGGCACCCCAACTTGGCGGGGTCCTAACTTGCTTCCTGTTGGTCGGATTGATGACTTCTTTACCTTTTTGGAAAGGCCTCCAAGAGGAGTAATTTCAATCCCTTAAGACCAATGCTTTTCTATTCATAGTAATGGACCGACAAAAGTTTTGAACCCAAATTCCACTTCGAAGACCTTCGTAAATGCGATTTATTAGAACCTAGAAAATACCAAAAAATTGGATTTTCAAATTTTCACAGTTCTGTCACCTTCAAACTGCCTTGGAACATCCTTGGACTTCTTTGATCAACATTGGAGGAAATAGCGTACATGTATGCTTACAAACACATGATTACAAATTTGTGACTAAGGTCTCTTTCTCTTTGATCCTTTGTGTAAATACTTAAATTTATAATAGCCATAATCATCTTTAATTATATTGTCTAAAATGGAATACTTTTGGGTGGAAGCACGAAGTTGTGTCTGCTTAAGGTGGAAGTTTTAGACTTAGGAAAAAACCTGAAATTGAGCAAAACAAAACAGGATCCCATTATTTACCAAACTGGATCATGTTTCGCTTCAGGGCCCCAAGCAAAAAATGTGATCCCATTTTTTAAAAAATGGGATCCCATTCCCGTTTCACAAAAAAAAATCTTTTATGATTTTATGAAGTGGGATCCCATGTTAAAGATCTTGTTTTATAAAATGAGATCTCGTTTAAAAAATAGGATCCCATTTCATAAAAACATAAAAAAAATAAAAAATTTATGAAACATGATCCCATTTCTACAAGAAGAGATCCCGTTTTTTAAATTTTGAATTTTTGATCAAGTTTTTTCCTTATTTTTCAATTTGGGAAAAGGCTTGGGGACTCGAACCTAAGCTTTGGAGCTAATTTGACCTGCAACTTGAAGGTCATGTCAATGTCACAAGAAAATAGTGACTTTGGACATATGTCTAAAGACCTTTTTTTCAAAAAAAATTGACGAAATTAAAATCCACTATAGATGAGACAGTGTAGATTCCAAATATGTAATTTTTTTTACAATTGGACTATTTTTTTCTATTTTTCAATTAATTTATGATGAAATTGGTCCATAAACTTGAAATATCAGGATTTTTTAGTATTTTAATAACTTTTCTTTAAAATAATTTTTGAAAAATGAATTGTACAAAAATGCTCTTCAAACAATTCTTTTCAATTTGAAAAAAAATCAAAAAATGATAAGTTTAGGTCATCTTATGCGTGACGTACACGACGATTTTTCAAAACAAGTATGGCCAATAAAAAAATAACAAAAAAATAATTCAATAAAAAATTACAAAAAATATTGAAAAACATGCTTCAGGGAGTTACAAATCTTTTCCCAAAAGGATTTAGAAAACTACGATTATTTAGGTCAAAATATGGATGACGTAGCATGGTATGGTAAAACCAAAAGTGACTTTTAAATAGTGGTTTTTAGAAACGCTTGTTGAAAACCAATTTATATCATCTGGGTATTAAAATAAATTACATATTTGGAAACTAGACTTCGAGTAATACATTTTATGATTAATGACCTTTTTAAAGATTCTATCTCTAAGTGCTTCAAATTTTAAGGTCAAATGTGATAAATTCTGAAAATTAGGGAAAACACTTCCACTTTTTGGCAAAAAAATGGATAACTTCTTGCACACCCCTTCTCTCCAAGAGTAGCTATTCCACAAAATTCATTTAGGACTTGCACCCGACCTTATCTCTTATAGTACATTAAGCCAAACATTGGATGTGGTATTTTAATTAATATAACACGCATCCATTTCTTTTAGGAAGTGGAAAATGGAGCTTTCCTATGTAATAGAAAACTGCTCATCCCATTTGCTATGAGTTGACCATTACTGTTGTAATACAAATTTGCCTATATTTTATGTTAAAAGTGGTCCTCACAAATATTTACTTATGATATGACTATTGCTCAACTACTTGAAATTGTTCAAGGCCAAGCTACTAAATCTACTTTAACTATGAAAATTTAACTATGCTACACACATTAGCTATATATTACGTTCATTCAAATTAAAAGAAACAACTAAAAAATCTCTCAATATAACACCACCTATAATTTCATTAGCTTTCTTTGGTTGGTTATATTACAAGTGTTGAAAATTTCTATGATTAAATAATTAATAAAGTAACAGTGTTGAATATCCACTAATTTAATCAAATATTACATTTTTTTTTAATTCTTAATAGCTAGTGCTTTCAAATTAAGGACCACTATAACTCAATTATTTGCATATTTTCACCAAAAACATGCTTTCTTAGAATACAATATGATGTGGAGGGCTACCATTCCTACATTTAGTGTGTGGGCAATTTGATGTAATCCAAAGATTAAAAAGGCACTAGGCAAATATCCAAACTCCAGCTCAAAAATTGCAACCTATTGAATTGATCAACATGAAATTTTATATAGAGAGGAAGGCACTGGAAATATGTTTCATCATCTAAATGATTAAAAAAATACGCGAATTTTCAATGTCTAGAAACATCCTCATAAAATTTGTATTTTTTTCTTAATCAAGAGACGCTTCTTAAAATTTTCTAAATCAAAGGATGTTTTTCTTTAATTTACAAAAGATGCTTTCAATTTTTTTTTCTGTTTACTGATGGAAAAAAATTAAGGGAAAGAGAGGTAAAATTTATAGATGTTTCGATTATATCTTTAGGGATTATTGGGAAAAATGGAAATATGGAAAATTGACCTTCTATTGTGTATTTGTAACCATGACTTTCCGAATGATTTCTAGAAAATGGTTACTAGTGAATAATATATTCTAAAAAAATCATTTTCTATGATATGAACTCATAATTTACATACATAATATTATTAAAATGTCATGACTCCATGTTTTTCTCTATAGAATCAAGTAAGAAAAACTTGTCACATGATCTACATAGAATCGTCGTCTTACCTATCTAGACCAAGTACATATAATCCTGAAACAACCTTTACTTGAACCTATGTAGAAATATTCAAGAAGGTTACACTAACTCTACATGTAGCAATATTTGAGTAGGTTATATAAGAAGCTATGCTATGCTTATGCCCCCATTTGAGGGCAACGAGAGCTTCCTTGAGAAAGAGATACATAAGTTTTACAAGAGGAATGATATGTTGGTTTTGGTTCAAACCTGATGGGGTTGCAACATCATACTTATGCTTCAAACATATATTACAACATATGAGCGTGTGAAAAAGGTAGTATGCACTTAGAGAAAATACATAGCTAAGATACTCTTCTTCAAAGTTTTCTTTATACCCTATCTAATGACAGTGGATGAAAGACAAATAGATCAAGGATAATTTGGAGAGAGAAATAAAGAAAAACCAAGTTCCCACTTAAAGCTAAGATTTGATAGATATATGTTCCAATTGATTTTAATCAAAGATAGGATATAATTTTATATTCAATATGCACAATCTAGAAAACTTGTACTGTACAAAATGACTAGCATTGAATTTTTATTACCTTGCATATTAAAAGGTGGCAAGTTTCTAGTGACATGAAAATGATTTAATAATAACTTAAAAATTGTTTTTAGATTTAAGACTTATTTTCGGCTAAGACCCAACACATGTATAATATAACCTATCGACTAATTACAAAAATATGTATATTTGAAAATTAGATTTGGGAAATAGTTGTAAATTTGATCTTTTGGGCATTGTCACTTTTTTAATTGGTAAAGAGCATTTACTAGTTTTCTTTCGAGTTCACATTTATTCAAAATAAGTTCACAATTGACCAAATAGAAAGCATGATTGGTGATGAACTAAGATCTCACTTGGCCCTAGATGAAGGAGGGTGGTATCCTTCGTGTTCTCAAGGTTATGCATAGATATTAAACCCTATACACTAATATATCCAATTTATGAAGAAATTTCATTTGATAGTTAATTTTCTAATACACTAATAGAAGACATAAATATCAAAATTTTGAAAAGAAAGTTATGATAAAGTTGAATTCAAAAACATTTGTCGCAAATTATACATCATGTACACAAATAGTACAATAATAATTAAAAAATAAAAAGAAAATAAAGTTGTTCAATAAGAGATTTAGTTTTTTTTAAATATGGTTTCATGCCTAAAGATGTGATGTAGTTCCATCAAATTTTTTTTGGGTTGCTTGCTATTTTGGTTTTGGGTTTTGATATTTTGGTTTGCCTTTTTGATTGATTCTTGTTTCTTTTTGCCTGGACACGTGGCGAGTGTGTATGGGGCAGCAAGATTTGAATTGGTCCTTCGAATTGCACAAGGAATTTACACCAAGCAAGAAAAGGAAGGTGGGGATAACCATTTTTGGAGAGAAGAACGATCAGCTTGGGCAAGAAAGGGTGATAGTTTTTGCATTGAAAATAGAACCCAAACTGCTAATGAAAAAAGAATAAGTTATTAGCCTGTGAGAAGAGTGTGGACGGTTGAAAATTGAGTTAGAATATTTGTGCAATGCCTCTATTAGATTATTAGTGTGGAATAGTTGGTGTGTGAAGAGTTGCTTGCCAATGAAGGGATGCACTTTAAATGTTGAAGGGTCTACCTATATAACGAATAAGTGAGAAGTTGGAACCAATAGCGATGGAAAGAGGGAAATGTCACAGTTTGGGGATAGAAGGTTCTACCTATGTGAAGTCTTGGAGAGGCTGATAAGGTTTCTATTTAGAGAAAGTCGATTCAGATCTTGGAGAAGGAAGAGGGAGCAGATCGATTGGGAGAAATCAGTCAAGTAAAGAAGGAAATTGAATCCTTTATGAGTCATTTTGTTTTGTAATCAGTTTTGTTTGATCAAATATGTAATTAATCTATGAACTTTTCATATCTGGTTTGTGTGATCTAATTTTATTTTCATGCTCTACTGATTAATAAACTTGTTCCACATCGCTTATGTGAGGAAAGTGTGTAGACAATGATTTTCATTGCCTTGTTCCAAGTTCTTTAAATATGACATTGTTTGTTGAAGTTTCTATCTCCCTTGTTTTTGGCATCGGTCAAATTGGTTGAGATAGAATTTAGTGGGTTTGGCGCAAACTTTTTTCTTTGGACATTGTAGATTTGATTGAGATCAAATAAGGTATTCACCAATTTGGTATCAAAGCCTACAAGGTCTGGGAAGAGGAAGTCAGTTGTGCTCATGGGATTTTTGGAAAAGTATGTGTATGTGAAATTTTTGACAGGTTAAGAAGAACCTGGGTACCAAGAGACTAGGCAGAGGAAAAGGAGAAAATCCCTAGGTGAGGTATCAAGAAGCTAAGCATAAAGAACACAAGATGCAATAGTATGCCATCAAAGAAAGCCTTGAAAAGAACAATGAAATGAAAAAGAATGTGAAGAAGCATAATTTAGAACGAGAGAAAGAAATGGAAGAGTTGAGAAGAGATTTGGAGAAGTGTAAGTAGTGGCTTGAGGAAAGAAGCCAAGAATATGGTTGGTGTTGGTTATTGAAAAAGAAGCTAAAGTGGCCTGTGCAGATGATTGCTCAGAAAATAAGAGGGAAGAATATGGTTGCCTAGCAACATGCATCAGAAGAGGTGAAGAAATTTTTCAGTGAGGAGAACATAAGGAAACACAAGAAGGAATGGAGAGGATAAGCATTGCAAAAAGTAGATGTTAGAGCAGTGGTGGAAGACAAAGTTCAATGAATGGTGAAGAAATTAAAGAGGGAATTTGAAGAAGGTGCAACAAGTGCCAAAGATTTGTGGACATAATTTTTGGCAATAGGACAAGAGTGGATGGAGAAGCTCGCTAGTAAAGGTATGAAGACAAATGTGACAACAAAGGATACTAAGATGAAGTTGACAGCTGATGATAAAGAAGCTATTGCTATGGAAAAGGAAAAGAAGAATGACCTACCTTCAAGAATATCTTGGAAGAAACTCTCAAACACATGCAAGGTGAAACATAAGCAAGTTGATGTGGATGATTTAAATTATGATGCTTTTGAATATTTGAATGAAATTGTTGAATGAAAGAGTTTAAAAATTGTTGAAGGGAAGAGTTTAAAACAAGAAGTTGAAAAGGATGTGGAAACCAATAGTGACAACACTGATATATATAAACGTGAGAATCTATTTTGGATGATCGTAGATGAAAAGGACATAAAAAGGAGAAGATATAATAAGAAAAAGGAAAACAAACAAACACAAATTGAACACATGGCAGTTGTTCTAGAGAGGTGTTGGAAGATGCGAAAGAAAAAAAATTATAGAAATGAATTCTGGTTGATGACTTCATTTACGGGAGCACATGTTTCTTTTGTCTCTTGGGGAGCCTGATGCAAGGGCATCAAACAAATTTTGGGTTGCTTCCTATTTTAGTTTTGAGTTTTGATATTTTGGTTTGCCTTTTTGATTGATTCTTGTTTCTTTTAGCTTGGACACATGGTGAGTGTGTATGGGGCAGAAAGATTTGAATTGGTCCTTCAGATTGCACAAGGTAGTTACACTAAGCAAGAGAAGGAAGGCATGGATAAGTTTTTGGAGAGAAGAGAAATTGGCTTGGGCAAGAAATAGCGACAGTTTTTGCATTAGAAATGGAACCTGAACTATTAATGACAAAAAAAGAAGTTATCAGCCCATGGGAAGAGTGTGGATGGTTGAAAATTGAGTTAGAATATTTTTGCAATGCCTCTATTAGATTATTAGTGTGGAACAGTTGGTGTGTGAAGAGTTACTTGCCAGTGAAGGGATGCACTTTAAATGTTGAAGGGTCTACTTGTATAACAAATAAGTGAGAAGCTAGAGCCAATAGCAATGGAAAGAGGGAAACATCAGAGTTTGGGGATGGAAGGTTTTGCCCATGTGAAGTCTTGGAGAGGCCAATAGGGTTTCTATTTAGAGAAATTCGATTTAGATCTTGGAGAAGGTAGAGGGAGTAGACTGACTAGGAGAAATCAGTCAAGTAAAGAAGGAAATTGAATCCTTTGTGAATTGATTTGATTTTTAATCAATTTTATTTGATAAAATATACAATTAATCTATGAACTTTCCTATCTAGTTTGTGTGATCTAATTTTGTTTTCATGCTCTGCTAATTAATAAACTTGTTCCCCATCGCTTATGTGAGGAAAGTGTGTAGGCAATGATTTTTATTGCCTTGTTCTAGGTTCTTTAAATATGGCATTGCTTGTTGAAGATTTTGTCGCCCTTGTTTTGGGCATTGGTCAAATTGGTTGAGATAGCATTCAGTGGGTTTGGAACAGACTTTTGTCTTTGGACATTGCAGATTTGATTGAGATCAAATAAGGGTTTCATCAAGATGTATGCACATGAGTAAAATGCTTGGAAAATAATTGAATGTGCTATACATTCATTCCAGAACATCTATCTAGAATGTAAAGAGAAAAAATAAGGCACTACAATTGTCATATAGTTGGAAGCAAACAAAAATGCCAATAAAATAGGGGAGGCAAAGGTCTTTAAACAATTAACACAAATAAAAATATTCCTTAAAAATTTCCTTTAAGATAAAACTTAAAAATACTCTACACATATCACTTTCAATGACTCTTCTTGTTGATTTGGAATATAACACTTGATATATGCCAAAAATAAAGTTTCCAAGTGTAGACACGTCAAAGACATAATGCATCCATTCGACAAATAAATCAAGTTTATTTATCAATCTCCTAAAGTCATCAGTTTAAATCAAATAAATCAAACTTGATCCTATCATCATCTCTTTGATTAAATAAATCAATCATTTATTTAATTAAATCTCAGAGCACCATTCATCTCCCTTTGATTTGATTTAAATCCCTAAATCAAGTCAAAGTGGTCAAATCAACTTAATCATCATCCTAGCTAATTAATCCTGATTAAAGGTTAATCTCATCCCACTTGCATTCTCTAGATTTGGCCACTTGCACATGAAATTACATTTAATTGATTTATCAAAATCTTTATTTTCAACTTGGCATAAAGGAAGAATATTCTCCAACTTTGAATCTCCCCCCAAGTGGACATGTACACCCAACAGAGCATTTATGAGGCCTTACATGTCTCTTACATGTCCCCTTCCAAAAGTCAAACTTAGCATTCATTGCAAATTTGAATTCAAATTTTCCCTCTCATGGGCACTCTTCCTAAATCTTGCACAACCATTGGCCTATCATCATTTGACAAGTGGCCTTATCTTATTGGCTTGATCTTTGTCCCACATTGGTCCATTTTCAACACTTAGCATTTTGAAAATCTATAAAATAGAGGCTTCATCTCTTATCAAATCCTTCACAACCTCCACAATTTCATCCAAAAAGCATATGCAAAGTTACTCTCCTTGAGAACTAATTTTGCTCATCATTTCCATGGCATCATCATCATCTAAGCTTATGAATCAAGGATTGGGAAAGGGTCACTAGCACATGTGACACCAATCCAATATGAGATAGTTTGCATCATGTTTTCTTATGCTTTTGCTTTAGATCTTTTGTCATTTATTTGCATTTTGAACATGATGTATTATTTCATAAGGATGTTAAATATTTTGATTTGTTGTTGAAATACTAACAATTCTGCAGTTTTTATTATTAGATTTCTAACCACATTTTGCAGATTTTAGCATCCACACCAAGTAAAAATAAATTGTGTAGCAATAATTTTAAAAATAAAAAGGTGTTCAATCGAAGATTTATTTTTTCTAGAGTTCACACAATTATAAATGAATATTGAATTAATTTAAGTCTTATGTATTCAACTTAGATAATTCAAGTAAGGTTTGAATATTAAATTATGATAGAATTGTTAGAGAAATCATGTTAGCTAATAATTAATTATTATTTAGTTGATTATTAGTCTGATTCATTTCATGCACTTAATATAAACTTAGGAGTACTTTTATTATTTTATTAGTTGAGCTATTATTAGATCATTTTATCTCATTACATGATATTTTGACACTTGCCATGATCTAATCCATTTATCATTTAGGGTTGCAAATATAAAGCACTCACCCTTCATTGTAAGATCTCTCTAGACCAGATCTCATGATCACTTTGGAGATTCATGGAAGCTTTTTATTTTGTAAATTTTTCTTATTGAATAAAAAGTCTTTGTTTTGCAAATCTCTTGCATGGAAGGTGCATTTTTTCGTTGTTTGACCTATGTCTTGTGTTAAATTCACAGTTTAACATGGTATCAAAGAAATTCTAAGTTTATCTTAAGGGGGGTGTTACAATAATCATGCATTAGCTAATAATTAATTAGTCTAATTCATTTCATACACTTAAGCTAAACTTAGGATTGCTTTTATTCTTTTATTAGTTGAGTTATTATTAGATCATTCTATCTCATTGCATGAGATGTTGATATTTTCATGATCGGATCCCTTTATCATTTACGATTTCTCTTATAAAGCACTCACCCTTTATTGTATTATCTCACTCTATACCAAATCTCATAATCTCTCTAGAGATTCATGGAAGCTTTTCATTCTATAAGTTTTTCTTGTTGAGGAATAACAAATCTTTAATTTGTAAATATCTTAGATGGATGATGTCTTTGTTCATTTTTTAATCTTACATATTGTGTTTTTCATAATTCTAACAAGAACCATGGTATAAATAATAAACATTAGTTAGAAAAGTCAAATTAAGCTTTAATACATATTTTATCAAATTTTGTGGTTATGTGGCTACCAAGTGTATAGGTGATAGGTGGCACGCCAGCCAAAATAGAAGGGGATATTGGATTTAATTGGATTTGGTTACCCTAGTTCATATTAATCTTGTGTGGAAATCAATCACAAGCTAAAGTGGTATAAATGATATGTTGGATAGAGGAGAAAAATTTGAGTTGAAAATTATGATAATTGTATAAAACCTTAGACTAAATACAAGATATTGGAGAATAATAACGAACAACTAAAGCCTAGAGAAAATGTGGAAGATGGATGGAAGGTCAATGAAAATCCAATTGTCAACAACAAAGTGCCACAAGCAGTGCAAATAATTACACTTAGAGACATGCATGCATAGAGGAGTGTCAATCATCAATCATCAAAGAGTACTTTAGTGATATATTATCTATTTGGTTTACCCCAGATTAATGTGACCATAATATTTTCTAATGTAGACTGAGTTTAACATATTAAATATATTTTATAGTATGTCATTGACTACTCATAAAGTGAAATCTAGGTGCATTCATCTCAATGACGACAATGAAAATTATATGCTCATAATTGATCACTATTGTGGAAACAACGCTAATGATTTTATGCTTTCTTGAAGATGGAAGTATATTGTACCCCAAATTTCTAAAGAGTGTTATCATCCATTTTGATGCAACTAACCAAGTCGTAGATAATCAACAATATTGAGCACAAGATAAAAATGATAAATCTTTTGCACTATTACACTGTCACATTTTCCATCCTTCGACTCTAAGGCTAGCAATCAGAAAATGGTTGCAAGGAATTCATATAAAATTGTATAGGCCTTAAAAAATGTTAGGGTCTATAAAATCCACCCCTCGTGCACTACATTTTTTTTTTGTTCACAACAACTACCAACTCTAATGATTCAACACTTTCCATGTAGCTTAATAGTGCTAACTTCAATACTTCTCCATTTCCCATGGTGGCATCAACTCATCATCACCAATTATATGCTTTTACAAAGAGTGGTAAGGTCCCAAGGTTAAGGTCTTTCCTAATCCTACAACATAAGCCTTGAGGGTTCATGATGACCCTGTCTACATATCCCCTCGTGGAAAATCAAAGGCCTCGTAGTTCACCCTCCAATGTTAGAGGTAGTTCATTCTTTCCTCTTGCATGAGATCTCTAATCTCACTTTTAACCCATGACTATTAACTAAGTACATGTAAGCTATTAACTTAGCCAATTATAATATAATGATAATCACTTTGCCATCAAGTGTTGAGTCCCTAACAAACATTACCAAGCATTAGTGTACAAACATTCATAATATTCACAAGGGCCATGTCATACCATAATTCCAAAGATCATACACAATGATTGTTACAAGCATACCTCCATATACACAAGTTGGGTAGCTCATACACATCACAAATACAACAATGATCAACTCATATGCATATCATAATTACATTAATGATTGGCTCTAGCATACATCACAAATGCACAGTGACTAGCTCCAACACATCATAAGTACAATGGTGCATAGCTCATATGTACATCACAAGTACCACAACGATTAGCTCCAACACACATCACATCTACACAACAATTGGTTGATACATCACAATGGATGACTAACATATTCCATAATACATCGTAGATAGAAAAGAATGTCGGTGCATTGCACACTACATGTGGGTCCCATCTTTTCCACTAGTTTTCTACACCATTGAATAACTAGGTAAAGGATTTGGTGCATCCCATACTACACCGTGAGTTCATCCTCAACCCAACAAGACCAAGTATATAGTCTAACAACTAGGAAGGGGATTCGGTGCATCCCATACTACACTGTGGGTCCATCCTCCATCTCAAAGCTTCCATAAGTAGTGAACCTGGCATAGCCTAGTGGATTCCAACTTCAATCGCCTATATACCATTGGTGACAAGTTTGTTCACCCAAGAATAAGAGATTCATTGTAGATATTGAAGGTGCAGCTAAATAGGCTTTTTTAATATGGCAAACACCAATAATATATTCTTATTTTCAAAATAATTAATGATCAATAACACATTTTTAATTTATTTATGAGTTGTCAATTCTCTTGCCAGTAGTTTATATTTTACAATTATACACTTGAAAAATCCTTTCACGATGAAAGTGAAAAACAATTACTTGTTTACACTCATCCAATAATAAAGGTTGATTTATTGCCCTCTCTAAGTTCAAGCTAGTGATGATGATGATAAGTGACATGTATAGTCAAGCATGTTGTATATCTGAAGACCATGTTGGTATGATTTTAATTTTGAATTAACTTCTCAAACTCCGCATTCTAATAATTTCAATAGTTTGCTTATCAAAAAACTACTTCAATTTCAATCTTTATTTTTACTCAACCCATAAACTAATTTTTTTTTTAAAACTTACACAATAAATATTATATTAAAGTTTAAAAAAAAAGTTATATAAATGTATACCATATCTGTTTACTCTCTTCATTCTATGATGGATCACAGATCCTGATGCAAAACATAATAAAAATAAATTATACACAATTTCTTTTAGAAACGTTTCTCTCAATAATAAACGTTGCATTAGGTAAACCAGATATACTAGAAAGCAATCCACATCTGATGTAAGCCACATAAAATTCTTACCGAAGTGACGCGGAATTATGAAATACCAAGTACCACCGGTCTAGATTGTACAACCACATGGACTTTGCACTCTCCATTTTTAATTCAAGACGAGTAGATAAACCGCGCCCGGGACACGGTACCATTTTTGTTGTTCGCGACGCGGCCTACGTTTCTCTCGCTTCCTGTTAACCAGTATTACCGGTTTAGATTGTACAAATGCAGGGGAGGTCGCACTCTACATTTTAATTGAAGACAACTAGATCTCATTGCCCAGTGCTTCATTTTCAAGTAAACGCGGCCTGCATTTACGCCAAATTTCTCACTCTCTTCTTATAAATGCGTACTCATCTCAGACTCATTTCATTACATTTCCTCAGCCAATTCTATTGATTACAGAGTTTCCCTTGGTCTATTCTATTCATTACAGAGGTACTCTGTTTTTTTTACGAAGGCTTCTAGTAGAAGAAAGAGATGAGCCACCACCACCACCATGGCCACCAAGAAGGGGGCTATCCATACGCCCCAGGCTATCAAGAAGGGGGCTACCCATACGCCCCAGGTTATCAAGAAGGGGGCTACCCATACGCGCAACCTCCACCTCCACCGCCACCAGGGGCTTATCCCCAAGCACCAGGAGCTTACCCATATGCTCCACAACTACCACCACCGGGGGCATATTCTCAAGTGCCAGGGGCTTATTTCCCAGCGCCTTACCCTTCATCGGAGGGCCTGCAATATCAATATGCAGAGGAAGAGGCAAAGAAGCACAAGAACCGTGAGCATATGTCCGAGGTGGGAGCTGTAGCAGCAGGCGCCTTTGCCCTGGTAAGTCTAATAATTAGATTTATAAAACTTTTCGTATAAATTGTGTAACAGACTTTTACATGAACATTTCCATAACGCTTAGTTATTCACTATAGAAGACTACTTATTAGTTCTAAATCTGTTAATTCTTCATAATTGTATGTGATTTGGTAGGTAACTGGGTAGTAAAGTCCCTATATTTGAAAATTTGTATGTATGTTTTTGGCATAGGATCACAGTATATGATCTATGGTAGAATGCCAAAACAAATCATCTGAAATGATTGCTACGTATGTGTGACTTTGACAGTACGAAGGACATGAGGCCAAGGTGGATCCAGAGCACGCAGGGAGACATAAAATGGAGGCAGAAATAGCTGGGGCCGCCGCCGTTGGAGCGGTAGGGTACGCTGTGTATGAACACCATGAGAGCAACAAGTATCAGCCTCATCATAAACACCATGGTCATCACCGTTGATGATCATCAATGAAGACAATAAAAATGCACCCATATTGTTTATAAAAAATTTCACGCGATCTGCACAGTCGCGTGTTAAAAATAAGATTACAATTTTCAACGTGTTGTTTATAAGAAGCTTGGATTGATATGTTCATCATCCGTATTCAATGGATCTGTTTTGTTTGACCTTTTGCTGTAATTCAATTGTTTTTTTTTAATGTTAAACGTAATAAGTGCAATGTTTACATTATAAAAATATATATTATATTTTACTATATGATACTTATATGAACATGCCTTTGATAGTCGCAAAATTGCATCACACATTTTTAATATTTCTCAAAGAGTTGGAGTCACTTGAATTTTAAAGTTAAGTTTGTGTTATGTGGGATTGATCCCACTTAGTGAAAATGATCTAAGATAGGAGAATATAGATTTCAAGATAATGATTAGACGTATGGGGATCAATGTGAATAGTCATGTGAATGTGTGGAGATATAGTTTAATTAAGATGGAGATAAGATCAAATGTGTGAATATGCGCATAAATGAAGGTACATAAGGATTTGCAAAGGAGCCAAACTTAGTACAAGAGTGTGTTACATGTTGCTATATAATCACATAGTGATATTCCCTCAAAATGAGGCCAAAACTAAATGAAAATTGACATTGGATATTCAAGTTTTACCATTATATTTTGCTCCCAGTTTGAGGTGCATGTGAATCCTCAATGTACATGTATTTCAAATTAAACAAGCACTCACAAACATGCATGCAAACTAATATTTAGATATACAAAGGATATTGGGGTTCGTGTAAAGTCATGGACTCAATTGAATATCTTTGTCTTCATCCTTCTTGGTAGGCACACTCCACAAGAACATAAAATCAAAGGAAAGACGTGCAATTCAATAAAAAATTTCTCACAATTGAAATAAGCACAAATTACAAACTTGCAAGTTAACTGACAAGAAAAATGAATAAGTAGTGGGGTTAGGAAAATTTTCCTTGTAGAGAAAGTCATGTGGTAATGCACTACATAGTGTGGCGGTGCAGTAAAGTGATATGATATATTAGGAACTACCATATCATGTGATCAATGTCCATTGCCATGGTTAAGTGTTTCCATGTAGGAATATAAGTGACAATACATATAAACCTTCTAATTGGTTGCATACATATTCCAGGAATTAGAGGAGAGAAAAATAGTACATGAAACTTAGTAAATGTACGCATGTAAGAACATAAAGCATGTAAAGTCAGTGTCATGGATAGCATTGTGTAATAAACATGTAGATAAATACCGAGTAATAATAATTTAATAACATATAGACTACAGATAATCATCATGGTATAAAGTAACTTCCATTATAAGTAGATTATAAGATGAAAATGACCCTAAAGGTGTAGTATAAGTGATATAAGGAACAATGTCCTCAGCGTAACTTGTAATACACAAAAATATGTGAGCACACATAATAGGATAGGGGATTATGTATGCCCCTCCAATCTGGAAAGACAATTGTAGGAACGTGATCAAGGATGTAAGTGCAAGATGAATATAGGTGAAGGAATAATGCCCCTAATATGAAAGGATAAGCAATCATAGAACAATGAAAGGCGGGGAAATCAAGATGCACCCAATTAAATAAGATAGCTCTAGAAGCGTGATAGAAAAAATGAAGGCACACAAATAGCATGGGGGAAGGCATGGTGTCCCACCCATGTAGTAGGAGGATATGGCAATGGAGGCACAACATGGTAATATAAGATGTAAGCAATAATCTTAAGACATAAGAGAAATCTATGCATGAGTAATGTTTTGAATAGGTTCACAACCAAGGTAACATAGGCATCATAGGAATGTAATCAAGATATCATACATATCATAAGAAATGGAATATAGGAGGGTAAATAGGCGAGTATGACAATAATAGGTGGATAAGTAGAAGAATCAAAGTAAATAGAATAGGAAATGACAGTCATATAAATTTCATAAAAAGTAGAAAGCAATAAGAGTGAAATAAAAAAAGCAGTAAGTGTATGCAAACACAAAATTTCATAATAATAAACAAACAAGGTGTAAATGAGCATAGTAAAGAAGATTTCAAGTGAAAAGGGTAGTAACATGTCTCCAAAGTGGGAGAACGAAAGCATAAAAAATGATGTAGAAGGTGAAATGAGTATGTCAAACACAACAAACATGGTGTAAATAAAAAATCCAAAGCAATAAGAAAAAGAACAAAATAAAAGTGAGAAATATATGTATATAAGAATCTCATGTCTCATTGCACAAAATTTGAAGGATCATCATCACCCCAACATATGTCATCATATTTTTCTTCATTTATCAAATCCTTTTACTTGTCTTGAATTACTTTTTCTATTATTCATCTTGTTGATAATCCTTTGTACTTGGCACAAACAAATTATCCATTGGTGGTATAATAGGCATCTCTTTCTTGACCCATATTTCTTGCTTCTTTATTTGTAGTTGAAAAGGAAAGGTTGGAATTTGATGCACCACAACACTTTTCTTTGGCCTCCAAGTAGTCTTTTGAATATAAAATTATATTTTTTGTGTCACTTAATTGATTTTGTCTCTTGCTTCAGTTCATGACTAGTTTGTTCATTGTGAGGCTCTTTATTCTTTGTTTTTTATATCCTCCTCTTTTATTCTTGTTGTTTAAATAATCACTTTTAATAAACCCTTTGAAGATCTAGTTTTTCATCATATGGAGGTTCATTTACAAAGCTGGAATATTATTATCTAAAGTAAAATGACTTAACTCTATAATGGGCTGATATGAAATTTATGGAATGCTAGCAAATTTTCCTAAATGAACAAATTATATGCATTGATGTACAACTAAAGGCATTTCTTTCAAATGTTCAAGACATGATCTATTGAGTAATATATTAAATCTATTCTAAGAAGGAACAACATGGGGTTAATATTTGTGCTTCTTTAGGTTTGAATTTAAGTAGTAAGATGACACAACCTAAAGTATGCATCAATAATCTTGTTGTTATCTTTAGGGAGACTCTTTCAATTAAGCATAAGAATTTGGCTTTAAATGTTTATGCTCTAAAAAATCATTTGTACATATGTTATATTGATTTGTTGTGTCAACAAGATATCACCAAAAACATGATCATGGATTTCTCCTAAGATATACAATAACCCATAATGATTGTTTTGTGGTATCTTCTCATTGGAAATTGTAATCAAAGGAGTGGGAGAAGAAGAAGAATAAGAAAAAGAAACATTTATTTTAACTGCACCCACAAAATCATGTGTATGCATGTTATATTGGTTGATAGAAACATGTACATCCTCTATATTATCATCCTAGACAATGTTATTTGTTGGCATTGGTAGTGTTTGTTATTGATGTCAAAGATGTCAGTGTTGGTGCAGAGGAACCTATGGAGCCATGGTGTCATATGCAAAGGAGAAACTCATCATAGTTCATGTTGATGTTTGATGGTCTCAAAGGATTACTTTAGTGTTGCTTCAAAAGATGCTTTAATAATGTTGTTCATGTGAGTTGTCTCATTCTTCATGATGATTATTGGTGGTAAGGTAACAATGGTGTTGATGTAAAGAAAAGGTTAATGTAAATGTTGGTGCAAGTGAAGTCAAAGGTCCTTGATCACAAAGATACAGGTTCATTTCTTAACAGGTGCCTTTGGTTCATTTATCACAGTGTTACTTTAGTGTTGAGAGTTGCTTCAGGACGAAGTTAGTGTTGATTATATTCACATGATGATGTCCATAGTGTTATCATGGTGTTGATGAAAATGTATGACTGAGTCAAAGTGATTAGGTATATTGTGATGGTGAGTTAGTAAATTTATTGTTCATTCATGAAGAGATGGTGAGTTGGTTGATCAAGTTTCTTTTATTCATGAAATCTTTCATAAACTCAAGCATTTAGTGGAAGTATTTTGTATGCATGATTGATGAAGCGCTGGATACGATATAAATTATTATTAAGATCTAGGGTTTATGTTTGGAGACGAGGGGCTTATATTTATGGTGGTCTTAAATGAAGTTTTCACTTTATGTTTTGATTGAATGTTGACTGGCTATCTTAGGTGAACAACCACTTAAGTGATAACCTAAGGGTTTTACATGCATTGCCTACTCGCCCCTATACCTAGGCTTATCACTTAGGTAAAAGAATCATATTATATCGCTTTTATAATATTTTTGGTTGTCTTTTAAAGATTAACTTGGTGGGAGACAGAGATCAAAGTTATTATTTAAACTTTCCAACAACTATTTTCCATGGCTTTAACTTGACAGGTGTTTGTGTAAGTTTTGGTGTGTAACTATTCTAATCAATGGCACCATGAAGGTGCCAAGCTGAAGATTGATGAACAATATATGAAGACTGCTTGAATTCCAATGGTGGTGTGGAATAGGTGTAAGGGCACGATGAAAGGTTAAGCAAAAATTTTGATACTATGTTTTTAGAATGATAGAATAATTAGAGAGGAAGAACTGAAGATGTATAATGAGAAGGATTTGAATGACATAATATAATTTGTATGACTGCACTCACAAAATGATTTTTCTCCTTGCTGTTTAGTGTGACGATACAGTACTTTATGTGTGCATTCAAAGAAGGTTAATAGTTATGATGTATGTAGAGTTTTAGGATCTTTTGTCGATACATACTTCAATGTAGACCTTGGTTGTGTTCATTGAGTTAAGAAGATTCTTCTATGCAAAGAGAGATAAGTCTGTGAATGAGGTGACTGAGATAGTATTTTGAATTTGCATTCAAAGAAAGATAACACCAAAAGTGTGTAGAGATGTTCCATGTAGATCATGTTATTGTCTATAAGATCTTGTATCTTGTGCTTGAGACCCATTCATGATTGTGTGGTATGACCCTTAACTCTATGAAAGCTAAGCAAAATTCTTAATCATTATAAGTTTTAGGAAGTGTCTTACTCGGATCTAATGGATGTACCAAAGGAATGTAATAAAAAGAAAGTACTTAATAAGTTTTAAATAGCATCATTCAAGGATTCTTGTAACCTAGTGAACTTCCTACAAGTATTTTGTTTTAGGGAAGGAAAAACAATAGTATTATAATCTTGATTAATATTTTCCTTCACTTCCTTACCTTGTAAAACAAAAAATTGGTTTTTGAAACTTAAATTGTAAGAAAATTGACATGAAGAGTCACATTTAAATGCATTAGAGGGTAAGAGCTTGGCTTCAAGTTTTTTAAATACGTGCATGTCTAGATAAGAGAGTGGCAACTACTCAAATGAGCATTATTCTTTATGAGTGGAAGCAATCCCTCATGAAACTTAATTTATAGATTATCCTCATCAAATTGATGCTTCAATTTACCACATAGATATTGGAAGTGAATAATATAATTGTTTATAGGTCCATTTTTTTGTTGAGAGCATCTAGTCAAGTCATTCACAATTATTCAAACCAATATACATATGAAAATGCTTTAAGAAAATTATAGCTAAATCATCAAAGTATCAACAAGAACTAGGGGTAAAGAATAAAACCATTGAATAGCATAGTCATTTAAGAGTTATGGAATTAATTTGACTAAAACCATATCTCATATGAAAAATATTTACATGTTGTTGTAAAAGCTTGTATACAAACACATATCTCTTTTTCCATTATAAAGTCAAATCTAAAAATGATAAATTGCATAGACAACGAATATGTAACCATCTTAAATGCTAATGATATATGACAAAGTAGATTATAAACAATAAAACATTATATTTTTAATAATATACATATGACTAATGAAAAATTAGAAAATCAATTATTATTCTTATGCGTGTCTTGATATAATTACTTATTTAACTATTTATTTGAAGTTCAAATAAAATTAACCTTTTAATTTAAACGAATAATAAATGCATATAAGAAACTTTTAGAAAAACTTGAAAAAAAAAAAACATATATAATTTGCTTACATCAACACTTTGCGACCCATTATCTTTTACTCATTCAGTGACGAATCAGAGATCATCTTTTTACTCTCATTCGGTGATGAATCACAGATCCTCATCCAAAACATTAATATAAACAAATTATATAATTTTTTAAAGAAGCGTTGCTTTCAATGTTAAAATGTTCCACTGGCCAAACCAAATATAATAAACCTGGCAATGCACATCTGATGAAAGCCGCGGAGAGTTCTGGGCAAAGTGAAGTCACCCGGCACAAACCCACAATTCATTGCCAGAGGGCCAAACGGCGACGTGGAATTAAGAAATTGTGTAACAGATTGTACAACCGCGGGGAAGTTGCAGTCACCCTTCTTTATTCAAAACGGGTCGGTAAACCGCGCCCGTGACACGGCGCCGTTTTCATTGTTCGTTGCTTCATTACCAAGTAAACGCGGCTCCATTTCTCTCTCTTTAAATACCTACTTCTCTCAACTCATTTCATTACAGAAAATTCCTTAGCCAATTCCATTCATTATAGAATTTCCCTTTTACCCAATTCTATTCATTACAGAATTTTGAGGTACTCTGCAATATGAACCACCACCACCACGGCCACCACCATGGTCAATATGCGCCACTGCCACCACCACCAGGGGCTTATTTCCCAGCGCCTTACTCTTCGGAAGAGGCAAAGAAGCACAAGCATCGTGAACATATGGCCGAGATGGGAGCTCTAGCTGCAGGTGCCTTTGCCCTGGTAAGTCTAATCGAAAATATAAGAATGATTTTGTAAATATTTCAGATCACTATATAATTCTATCGAAACATTATAGAACAGATCATCCTTAAATAACTGTATGTGTGTGATTTCGGCAGTACGAAGGGCATGAGGCAAAAGTGGATCCAAAACACGCAGGTAGACATAAAATGGAGGCAGAAATAGCTGGGGCAGCAGCCGTTGGGGCAGCGGGGTACGCTGTGTATGAGCACCATGAGGCGAACAAATTTTCGCCTCACCATAAACACCATGCTCATCATCATCACGGCCGCCATCATCACTGAACTGAATAAAAGTGCAACCGTATTGTTAATAAAATTGTTCATGAGATCCGCGCAGTAGTGTGTAAAAATAGGATTCCTTCCATCAACTTCTTGTTCATGAGAAGCTTGGATTGTTATGTTTATCTCCCCTATTCGATGG
>VDFB02169620.1:0-66580 GCA_007258455.2 Sequoia sempervirens | reverse complement strand
GGTGAATGATAATGCAGGATGAATTCAAGTTCTTCAAGAAGCTGGAGCAACAGGATGATCACAGGCGAAGAATCAATTCAAAATGGTGAAAATAATATTTTTCCTAAGGTTCAAAATTTAAAAAACTTAAATGAACCCGTTCGTTGGGTACCCATGGATTCGAGGTGTTCTGAAGAAAATTTTCTTCTGGGTACTGGACGTTCGTAATGATAAATGGATTTTTAGATCTTCCGAACTTCACCGACACTTTTTCAGTGAAGAATTTAATCAGTGCTCAAACTGTGAATTTTTCTAAGGGAAAATTTAAAATTTTCTAAGGCAAGTTTGAATAAAATGTGTTTTCGGAATGAAATTTTTTTTAAATGATGAAGTCAAGATGAGTTGCCTAGATGATTGTGATCAAATTCTTCGAAGATGAATTTCCCAGAGGTGATGAAGAGTTAAAATTCGAATTCAAGTGACAGAACTCCGGCTGGTGAGTTAAAAGAATGAATTTAAATTAAATTTTTCGAAAACAAATTCAAAGATGCCAGTCAAAGTCAAGTTTCTAGAAGAATAAGATTCCTGACGTTGGGTGACAAGTGTCAGAAATACCAGAGAGGCAAAATTCGAATTTTTGAAGTGGAGTAGTGGAAGTTTAATGCATTGGCTAAAATTAACTTCTTCTAGAATTCGAATTTTGGCTATAAAATAGAGATGTTTCTCACTTGTTTTCACAGCTGAAGAGGTCGAACTTGCTCTAAGTAAGTTGCTGAAGATTGAGTGTTTGCTGAAGCTTGAAGGAATTCGAAATTTTGCTGAGTAGAGTTTGCTGAAGAGGCGCACTTAGAAGTTGATCAAATTTGCAGCTAAAGGAGACGCCTTGAGTTGCTGAGAAGTGGCATAGCTGAAACCAAGAGGTACGACTTTGCTGGTATAAGTGGCTGAAGTCTGATTTGTTGTTGAGGTTGCCAGTTGAAAAGGGCGCCTAGAAGTGAATTGCTGAGTTTTCAAAGTGTGGATTACAAGCTTGCTAATTGCTGATTGCTGGTGTGAAGTACGAATTTGTAGAAGTCGAAGTTGCTGATGCTGATTGGGGTAGTGAAGTCACTAGAGTCTACTTAGAAACTTTTCTAAGTGTTGAAATTCGAATTTATCAAAGAAGAAGAAGCTGAGATGGTTGAGGCAAGGACGAATGGAAAGGACAATGGTGCATCCAGGCAAGCGGTGATCAAGAAGCTGAGTAAGACGTTCATGCTGGAATCAAAGTTTATTTCAAAGTTGGGCAAGTTGACAGACACCAACCTGGGCTCCGTCAACCTGGAGACCTTCAAGAACAGAATGTTTGGAATTGGAAGTCATCGGCCTTCAACTACTTCACACAATATCGTTCGAAGCGGGTTGTATGCAGCTGCTGGTTTTCCACCAGCCATTCAATGCTCGGAGTTGATGATGGAGTGCGCCAATTACTATGAGAAGGATCATCGATCGATCACGTCACCAGATGGCCAAGTGCTAGCCAATCTTACTCCAGCAGCCATCGATGAAGCTTTCGGGATCCCGGTGCACAGGAACATGATTTATAAATCTAGGGAGCGAGCGGAGCGGATGTATGCTTCTACTTTTGAGCGATGCATGGAGACAATTAACACCCACTGGATGACCACTCCTAAGCCTTCTCGTACGAAGTTGCTGAAGCAGATCATAGCGGATGACTTGAAGCAAGAATACTGTGATCTCATCATGATGCTAAGCAGGGTTGGAGGTTGTGCACAATCATTCATTTTTGAACCCTGGATGTTTTACTACATCAATCTCGTGCTGGAAGGAAAAGACTATGTCAATTGGGCTGCGATGATCAGTGATAATTTGCATGAGCAGCTCCTAGGCCTCCGAAGAACGAAGACATTTTACATGAGCTCCTACATCATCTACATGTTGGCACGGATGACGAAGTACAAGGGGATCTGTTATAAGGAACCTGTTGGTTGTGGCTCCCACCAGTTTAAAATATATGATGCCTGTCCACAGTTGCATCTAGCAAGCACAACCCACTACACGCGTGTCAACGATGCCTTCACCATGTATATCACGAGGCTGCTTCAGGAGCGGTTACATCACAGAATCTCGAGGGAAGCCCAAGAGCTGGTTGAGAGGTATGGGTGTTGGTTCATACAGTTTCCGAGATTTTCTTACGTTAGGCTGCAAGGTTTCTCATCATACCCATATAGGCTGCCTAAGTACCCAACAGATAGAATATTGATGCTAGAGATATCTAGGCAATTGCTTGCCTTTGATAAAATTCAAAAGAAGAAGAAGAAGGGGGGAATAGAGTTTCCAATTGTCATGGGCAACTCGGATGAGGTGTGTCCTTCAATGCAGGCAGCTAGAGAGGCTGAAAGTGAACTACAGTTTTATCATTTCTCATATCATACAAGTCGACAACACTATGACCCGCATCATAACATCAAGTGGGTGTTGTCAGAAGAATTTAAACATAAGGCCACCATTGAAGATTATTGGGCCGATGCAGCTGATGAGATTGAAGTGAGGAAAAGGATGTTTTCTCGGTTGCCTATTGCTTTGATCAGGGAGTGCGAAGTGGTGCCGGTTCCAGACCAGGCCAATGAGGATATGGATGTTGTCCATCCTGATTATGCAGCAGTTAGAGATACCCCACTTCCACCTCCCGATTGGTCAGAGCCTGAGGTTGCAGATTTAGATACCCTCTCTATCCCGGTCATGACATTTACTAGAGCATGGGTGGATAGGCGAGTAAACAGGTTGAAAAGTAGGTCAATTGCCTTAAATTACAATATGATGGGAGATCATAGGACGCCCACCACTGGCAGGAAGAAGCAGATTACACGAGGTCCAGAGCCCAGGAAGAAAGAGATAGTTCGACAGGAGCCTACTCAGCTAGAGCCTCCACGAATTACAGTTGCATCACCTTTGGAGACACGTTCTCCAAGTATACAGGAGGTTTCTTTATTTGCTGATCAGAGGATTGCATTGAATCAGGTGCAAGCAGTACAGGATAATATTCAGCCTCCACGGAGAGAGTTAGTTGGCCAGAGCGTCAACGCACCTGTTAGGGTTGATCAGCAGGATGATGAGGGGACTATTACTGACCCTCAGTTTCAGCAGGAATTAGAGGCGGCCATGAATGATGATGATATAGTTTCGGGTGATACTCAGCCACTTGAGGATGATGAGCCTCGCCAGAATGATGAAGTTGAACAGGTTAGAGAAGTAGAGGCACAAGAGCAGCAGCCCTTCGACATACAGTATGATGTGCCTGATTGGCTTAGGGATAGAATGAGAAGAAGCCCCAGTGAGGAGATTGATCCAGCAGTTGAGATGGAGGAGTTTCTGAACAGGATCAGTGCACCTCCACAGAAGAAGAAAGCAAGAAATTTTTTTAAGATCTCCACTGAAGAGGATGGCTCTCGCACCCTTCACGTAGCTGTGCCACGAGTTGAGTGTGATCGGAATGAAGCAGTACCTGAGAATTATGTGGTCACTACTCTAGATTTGGGACGCCCCACTGGTGCTCAGATTGTTGAGGAGTGTGATAACTCCTTCCTTGCCCTCAAAGATAGATTATTCAAGAAAGAAGGGAAGTATAAGAAGTTGAAAAGAGAACACAAGGCCTTAATTGGATATGTACAGCAGTTATCTCGTTCTCGAGGGTAGGATATTCCAGTGATAGAACCTCCAGCAGATGTGCCTAGAGAGTCGATCAGGGGCTTGGTAGAGTTGGGAAGGATGGCACAGGAGGCAGATAAATGGGTCACATGAGTATGTGTTGAGACGGAGAAGTTTATGGAGGATCTTGCTTTTGCTTTTCAGCAAGCCTCTAATATTTTAGCATGGATGGAGGCAGTGGATCATGCTTGGGGTGATGCCTCTATCTACCAGAGCAAAGTTATCCAGCGTCTTGAGGTATTGAGACATGTTCCGTTGCAATTGCTGGTTGATGGAGGTGTCATTCAGGAGAATGACAGGTATGATTTCTCTAGGTGGTATTCTTTGGCTATCACGGGGCGTGGCTTCTTCGATGCGGCACAGGCGGATTCAGCTAGGATACATAAGGCCATGGCCAATATTATTGATGGAGTTCAGAATACTTTAAGGCCATATTTGCTAGGCGGTTGAATCCGGATGAGATAAGTGTTGATAATTTGAGGGGTTTGCTGGTGCCTTTCTTTGCAGATGTTAAGACCTTTGTACAAGATGACTTTGAGAATATTTCTACTTTCTCCACCTTGATCCAGAACACGCAGGATTCCTTGGCTGCTTGGAGAAAGTCTTGTGCAAGGCATGAGCATTCAGTCACAGTGTTAGAGTTTCAATTAGATTGTGTTCCGCCGATTTCAGTTCAGGAAGTTGAGGCTGTGCTTCGCAGATTCGTGGAGTTGGCAGTCAAAGAGAAGACAAGTGGGAACGCACTACTGGACGAGGATCTTCTAGAAGACTGAATATGGGCATTTATTACATTTACTATTTTGGGAGTGAGTGGGAATCTTTGATTTATTTAATGTACCACTCCCTATTCTGGCAGTTTTTAGGGTTAGGGCTGAGGTGGCACGATTCTGGTCACTCTATTAATTGTAACCCTAGCCGTCTTTTGGGACTTGGCTAGCTATATAAAGGGGGAGTCCCCCTCATTTGTAATTCATTAGACATTAGATCAGGCATTAGCATTAGAGCTAGAGATTGGAGAGATTGCATAGTAGAGCATAGTAGTCATTTTGCTTAGCATAGTGTGGAAGAGAAAGAAAGTTTTCCCTTTGAAAACTTTTGAGGAGATTGTTGTGTAACACTTTTTATGATAATTGATCTTTTCATTGATGGTGGAATTCGTCTTGTCATGAATAGCTAGCAAGGTCTCTTCTTCCTTTCGAATCCAAGTAGCTTAATTTCATGCAAGTAGTTTACGTTGATGTGTGGTGTTTTATTGAGGTAGCTTCGCTTTATTCCATACCACTAGCAACTTGTTGATGATAAGTTTGCCTTGCGTGGTCAACTGGAGATTATCTTGAATCTAACTTCGGTTGTGATTTGTATACTTACATGCGTCGTTGTGATGGTGTATGTATGCTAAATCATAATTTGAAAACCATTTGTTATTCCTTTGAAGATTGCACCGATTTTACTGAGGCTGTCCAACGTGAGGCTAGGCGAAATCTGGTTGAAGTCTATTGAAACGGAGCCCCACATATCCTGCATTTAGAGTAGAATATAAGTTTCTTAGGCCCTAAACTCTTTTACTTTCCACACATTTCTGATTAGTTTTAGGATAACAAGCTACATTGCCAAATCATACACGCAAGAATCCCCTTCAAAATCATATATTAGCTGCTAACTGCAAGAAATCTGAACAATTGTGTAAGTCCCCTCGTAAGAACACAGCAATACACATCAACCAAACTGGGTCTATTCGCACTTAAGGAACCTTGGAGTTGAACGTGTGATCTATCTCGCAATCTTAGCACACGGAATACTTTGATCAAGAGAGAATGGAGTAGCCCTAAACTATTTCGTTCTGCTGTTTGGTGTGGTCATGAAAAACACATCAACAAATGGAAATCTAAACGAGGAAGTGTATATTGAACAACCTAAAGGATTCATTCTATTAGAGAATGAGGATTATATTTGTGGATTGAAGAAGGCTCTTTACGAACTAAAGCAAGCCCTAAGGGCTTGGTATTCAAGGTTAGACAAGTATCTTCAAGGGCAAGGCTTCAAAAGAGGAAATGTGGATAGCAACCTATACATAAAGAATGAAGGATATAAGTTGTTGATTGTTGCGGTATATGTCGATGACATCATTTTTGGGGGCAACAGTGATAAGATGTGCCAAGACTTCACCTCCAACATGCAAAAGGAATTTGAGATGTCAATGCTAGGTGAGCTATCTTTCTTCTTTGGCTTGCAAATCTCTCAATCAGATAAAGGGATTTTATTTCTCAAACCAAGTATATCAAAGAGATGTTAAAGAAATTTAGAATAGAAGATTGTAATTTAGTAAATACTCCTATGGTTATGTGTTGTAAATTAAGCAAATATGATGAATCTCCTACAACAAATCAAAGTATGTATAGATTTTATGATTGGAAGTTTGCTATGCCTCACAACTACAAGGCCCGATATTATGCAAGTTGTTGGTTTAGTGGCATGGTTTCAAGTTGCTTCGAAGGAAACCCATGTAAATGCAGTCAAAAGAATATTGAATTTTTTTGAAGGGGACTATGGATTTTGGGTTGTGGTATCCAAAGGGTGAATTTTGCACCCTTACAACATATACAGATGCAGATTGGGCAGGCAGTGTTGATGACAGGAAGATCACTAGTGTAGGAGCATTCTTTCTCGAAAATTGCCTTGTATCTTGGTTAAGCAAGAAACAAGCATCAGTTTCCCTATCTACAATAGAGGCAGAATATATTGCAGTAGCAGCTTGTTGCACATAGGTTTTATGGATGAAACAAACGTTGAAAGATGTTAAGGTTGAGTATGAGCATCCCATTCCAATACTCTGTGATAATACAAGTGTCGTCAACATATCAAAGAATCCAGTTATGCACTCTAGGACAAAGCATATTCCTGTTAAGTGTCATTTCTTGAGGGAGAAAGTACTTGAGCAACAACTAAAGTTGGAGTATGTTGCTACAAAGGACCAGATTGCAAATATTTTCACGAAGCCTCTTCCAAAAGAGACTTTTGAGTACTTGAGGGAGAAATTTGGGAGTGATGTCACTCTCATCCATTAACTAAGTTTTTCAAGAGAAGCATGTGTTCAAGGGGAGCTATTCATTGTCTTATTTAGTTAGCCCCGAATACCCTTTGCCATTGATGTCAAAGAGGGAGGAGTAGAGTCAGGGGGGGCATTTCAATTAGGGGGAGATGTATGGTCCTGTTGCAAGGTTGCCATCAATGACAAAGAGGGAGATTGTTGGAAGTTGTCATTGATGTCCATGATGGAAAGTCTAGTTGTCATTGCTATCAAAAGAGCAGCAGAGCAGCAATTAATCAAGGGCAGTAGAGCAACAATTAATAAATGAAGCCATAAATATGGGCTGACCTCCTTGATAATTCATGTTATTATGAAATAAATTTAATTGTGTTTTGAGCCGACCCTCTTGATTTGGGTGCCAAAATTAAATAAGCAAAACAAAATTAATAAATATCAAATGGTTGGTGTTTGGGCCGACCACCTTAGACAAGGAAGTTTTGAAATTATAAAATCTTTTTTTAATGTTGGCCGACCTGGTTTAAAGGAGGTGACCATTGAAATGAAGAGGCATGTTTGAGGGGTATATAAGGAAGTTTGTTGAGGGACATTTAATCATCCATTCATTGAATATCTTTCATATTTCTAGAGAAGATCTACAGCAGAGAAGAGCAGATTTAGAGAGCAGAATTTATGAGATTAATTTGTCTCATGCTTGTGAAGCTTCTATGGTGAATTCATGCAAGATTCATAAAGGCATGTTGTGAAAATATTTCAGATTTGTGAGCATATTTTTGAAGATTAAATTGCAGATCTGAGTGAGGGTTTGAGAGGAAAATTTCAAGACAGATTTGTGTGAAGGAGTGGGCAGATTTTTGTTGAAGTCCTTTAAGGGATCTAGGGCAGATCCAACAACATTATAATCACTTCGCTTCTTGAAGGTTGGTTCCTTCTATTTTGCAAGATCAAGAGGTTGGAGCCTCTCACTCAAAGAGATCAATGTCTCTTGCTGAGTTGATGCTCAATGGAGGGGATTGGTGTCTCCTATGGGTTGGTGCCTACGAAGTTGTAAGAAATTTTCTATAAAAGCAATACTTTGTGTGGTTTTCTCTCGCAAGGGTTTCCACATAAATCGTGTGCACCTTGGGTTCTAATTTGCTAGATCTTACTTGTGTGGATGCTTTGATTATTGCTCTATGATTGCCAAAGTCATAAATTGAAAAAGTTGGTCTTATACTGATTCACCCCCACTCTTAGTACAAGTGTGTGTTTTCTTCAATCCTCATACATCCAAGGGGACAAACTTGTATGTAGCTTGATTCCAAAAACACCATGCTATGCTTAGTCATAACATCAAAATGACATCTATTTTTCTTACCACATGCTCGCAATAAGCATCTTGTTGTGACCATCTCCATTTGGCCATCACCTTTAATCTTCTCTTCAATTGTGGGGCTTAGCTCCAAGAAGTGATCTATGAATCGTGAGCATTGATCCTTCACAACTTCATTAGAATCCACATAATATTCTATATGGTTCCTGTAATGTCCCCATTTTTCGCGAGCGTCAGAATTTGGAGGATTAGCCTATCATTTGACCCTCGTAGGCTAATGGAGTTGTTCAAAGGGTCTTGTCTGGTCGATATCAGAGTGGTTTCTTCTCCAGAGCTTTGGGTGGTTCAGGTTTGGCCTTCGTTTGGTGATTTAGGACTCAATTTCACACACTTACTATTTATAGTAAGTCAGCAGGTCATGAGAGTCTAGTGTTTCTATTTATAGTAAGGCACATAGACATGTGGTGAGTTCAACGTTGATCCCAGTTTTCAGTTGGCTGGGTGAAATAAGGAATAATGTGCAAGTTATATTATTTAATTATTATTAAAGGTGACTTTAATAATAATTAATCATTAAAAGTATATTATAACTTTATATCTAAAGGGGGCCATTCAATGACTTAAAGCACATTAAGTGATTAACTAAAAGGGCGCCCACTTGAAGGAGTTATTTTATAAAGTCTAAATGCATATTTAATATTATTTTAATTGAGTGAAAAGAAGCTTCTAGATGGGTTGACTTCTTCTTGAGAGATTATAAAAGGGGATCAACCGAGGCTATTGTAATCATCTAGGATTTTGATATTTGGCTTTTGAAGTGTTTTTGTTGTGGAGAGGAAGAAACGTAGGGTTTCTACAATTTCTACATATTTTGGCATTGGAGAGCGTAGCTTCTTCATTGTATCAACTACTTGAGGGCGTGAAAGACCATCTGAAGGCGTTTTGTGGATTGGCTTCATCCAGGAGTCAACATTGTGCTTCATCGGATGTACAGGAGAGATTCAGAATAAGGGTTTCATCATCTTTTCAAGATCCGAAGTTTTGTTTTCGGGTATGAATGCTTTCAATGTAATTTCATGACATTAATATTTTTGATATAATATTATATTTGTGCTTCAGCATTCCCTTGTTCTGTAAATTTTATGCATTATTTGGTGAATATTTCAAGAAAACTTTCAAACACGAAAAAAACATCAAACCAACAGTTACAAATAAACTTGATATTGACTCCTGAATGAACCAAAAGAAGCAAATGCCGAAGAAGAGGGAGATGAATTATTCGTAGATAATCTCATGTCAGCTCACGATGAATAGGAGTTGCTAACACGACAGGTTAGGGAGCATATGAACTTTGATCAATTCGTGAGTCAAAGAAGGGAGCATTACAAATTAAGGTAAGACTAGAGACAAAGAAGTCAAAATAGGGACCTAAAACATGCCACCAGCAAACTCACACTGCCTACGTTTGATCGTAGCGGAAAGGTCACAACACGAGCTTGGGTCCACAAGTTGGATACCTTCTTGACCCTTCAGCCTATGGCAGAAGAATACGCAATCAAGTATGCCACTTTGCACTTGGATGGAGTAGCTCATGATTGGTGGCACCATGGGATGGTCACGTTGCAACATAACCTCATCACCTCTTATCAAGAGTTTACTGATAGGTTAATTGAGCGCTTCGATAAGAAAGATCTAGAGTTATATTTCAGAGATCTTGCTCAGCTTAGGCAAGTGGGGAGTTTGGAGGTGTATATTGGTGATTTCAAGAGGCTTTCAATTATGGTCCCTAGCATATCTGAAAGAAGGTTGGTCATTCTGTTCACCGAAGGCTTATCTGAACCATTGAGAGGATGGGTCAAAGCATTTTATCCCCCTTCACTTCAGGAGGCTATGAGGAAAGCCAAGAGTATGGAGCTTGCAGCCCCAAAGAACAAGTCCACTCCGAAAGATGTTGCCTCTTCCAGCAATGAGAATCATCAACCAGTTGTAGACACAAAGAAAAAAGCAGCAACAAAACTTGATGATGCAACTCGTGATGAATTGAGAAGGAAATATCTTTGTTATTGGTGCAAGGAGCCCTACAACAGAGAGCATGATTGTCCTTTGAGGCCAAAGGGAAAAGCTAACCGCACAATGTGGGTTTACTATGAGGATGTTGAGTCTGAAATTTCAGACTAGCAAGCTATTTAAGAGGATAATGAGGTTGGAAATGCCTCTACTGAGTTTGGTCCTGATGCCCATTTGTCCCCGTTGGCATTATTTGCAAATCTACAAAGAGAATCTTCATTCAAATTCAAGGGAATAGTTAATGGACAGCGATGCACTACAATACTTGACACTGGAGCCACACATAATTTTATTGATGAGGGGTTTGTCGACAGGTGTAGACTCCAGATAGAGAACTTCGCTAGATTTAGAGTCAGAGTGGCGGATGGATATACCCTCACCTGCACCAAGCGGATTTGTAATCTCACCCTTTTGCTGAATGACTACAAGTTACAAGCCGACTTCTATGTAGTCAACATGGGTGAGATGGACATAGTGTTGGGTATGGGATGGCTCTAGGACATTGGAGAATTCACCCTCAATGTGCCGAAAATGGAGATGAAGTTTGAATTATATGGCAGGAAATATGTGTTGAGGGGGATTGCAGATGGGAGCTTGCGTTCTATCTCTCTCGTTAGTGAGGAGAGTAGGAAGATAGAGCAAAACATTGTTTAGGAGGAGGAACGTGAGATGATCCGGGAGGAGTTTGCGTTTGCTCATGGCTCCAGGGGTTTAGAGTCATATGGTTTAGATCAGCATGGAGGTGATGTTCAATTTGTGAACAATCCCTTGTTTGAGGCAGATGCTACATTATCTTATGATAACCTGCTTTCCGAGTTAGATGTTGATTCCACTCTTGACCCTAATCTTGAGATGAGCGTTGATCGTAGTGCTTGGGATCCTATCAGTGCATCGGGATTTCAGATAGGGCTCACAGAGGAGTTTCACAGTGTGTACATGGTGCAGAGTGCTTATAGCTTCACATTTGATCCTCATGTACATGATTTGTTTCAGATGCACGATTCAAATGCGCATGTGCTAGACAGTTTGTATGATAGCTTGCCTTGCACAAATATCGGAAGCAAGCCATGTCAGCCTTTCGAGTTGCTTCCACTTGAGGTTTTCACTCCTGCGACACCTAGAGTTGGGATTGATATGGTTCATCATGATTTGCCAGTTGTTCAGATGTTGGTATTACAGGAGCTAGTTGGTGATATCAAGGACATTACACAGTTCTTCTAGTGGGACCTAGGAGGTGTGATCATTTAAAGGGTTCTCCGTTGGCAGTTGAGATTGCTTGGGGACAAGCAATTTCAGGGAGGGCAGACTGTAATGTCCCCTTTTTAGCTCGCTCTAGTTCTTGGCAGATTAGCCTATCAATTGGCCCTCGTAGGCTAAGGCAGATGGTTAGAGGGTCTTGTTTGGTAGATATCAGAGTGGTTTCTTCTCCCGAGCTTTGGGTGATTCAAGATTGGCCTTTGTTTGGTGATTCAGGACTCAGTTTTACACACTTACTATTTATAGTAAGTCAACAAGTCATGAGAGTCTAGTGTTTCTATTTATGGTAAGGCACTTGGACATGTGGTGAGTTCAACATTGATCCCAGTTTTCAATTGGCCGGGCGAAATAAGGAGTAATATGCAAGTTATATTATTTAATTATTATTAAAGGTGACTTTAATAATAATTAATCATTAAAAAGTATATTATAAAGTTATATTATAACTTTATGTCTAAAGGGGCCATCTAATGACTTAAAGTGCATTTAATGAATAGTTAAATTGGGCGCCTACTTTGAATTATTAATAAAGTTATTAAATGCATATTTAATATTATTATTAAATGATCGAAAAGAATCTTCTAGAGGGTCGACCTCTTCTTGGTGAAAAAATTATATAAAGGGATCAACCGAGCAATTATAATCATCCAGGATTTGATTTTTGACTTGAATGTTTGTTGTGGAGAAGAGGAAACCTAGGGTTTCTGCAATTTCTACATTTATTGATCATTGGGAACGAAAAATCTCATTGATTGGCATAACTGAGGTGGTGAAAGATCTTCCGAAGGGTTGCCCCGTGGATTGGCTTCATTCAGGAGTCAATATCGAGCTTATTTGTAAAGTTGTTCAAGAAGGGTTTTGAAGATATTCTCCAGTTGGTGTTTATTGATGAAGTTTAAAAAGGGTTTAAAGATTATATTGAATATCTGAAGATTATAGTGTTGCTGGTATTTAATTTCTTGAAGATTTGGTAAATCGATTAAGGAAGCATTGGCAGATTTTGATGAGATATTTTAGTCTTCTCGAGGGGGACGATTTTGTGATCTTAATACATGATTTGGAGAAGGTCGATTCCAGCTTTGGTTCTGTAGCTTGTTTGTGGCTGGGCACACTTGTGAAGTGGTGTGATTCTGCTAAAGGAAGCCATTAAAAATCAGTCAAGGCACTGGGGAGGTTCGTTGGGCTCCCAAAAAGATATTCGCAGCATTTTGAAGGGCAAAGACATCACCTTATTGGAGAATCGAATCATCCTATATCTGCTGCTAGCGTGTTACCAGGTTCCCTATTTTATGTACATGTTGCCTTGCAAGTCAATTAAATAGGTTGCATTCATTCGTTGCTACAGACAACTTGTTCTTAGTAATATTCTACATTGTAAGGTCGCTGTCATATACAATAGATAGCATTGTAATCTCAGATCATAAAGTGCAGTAAATTTGCATATGTCAAGGACTATGATGAATATTGTCTAGTTTGATTTGCATTGTTAACATTTGCACCCATTCTCAGATTGTAGCCATTGTATCTCATTCATATTATCAAATTGAAGAAGTGAGTAGTTGCATGCCACTTGAATGACAAAATGCCATGTTACTGTAGCAAGTCTTTTGAGGCAAATCATCTCATACATTTGCATTGAAAAATACAAAAACAAATCTGCATTACATTCTAAAGTTAAATAAGCATATCTAGTTCAGTTTAGACTAGTTCTTTGCATTCTCAAAACTCAAATTCAAGGAGAAAACACAAACAAAAAATTATATCAAACCCAAACCAGCATTTTGGACAACTGTTTGACAAATTGTCAAGTGGGCAAAACTGAAAAATTCAGGACAGAACTGGACGGGGTTCTTACAGTGGTATCAGAGAGGTTTCTTGCCATCCTATGTTGGTTTGCAAAAATAAAAGTTTCACAATATTGGGGTTTCAAGAGTATATCTTTTGCAGAGATAATCAAATTAAAAATTAATATTTAGACCGAGGTTTATTGCAACGATAATGGTTGCATATTTTTTTAAGGGTTGAAAAATCTCTGGAGATAGCAAATATTTGAAGATTATTGTTTAGAAGGAAATTCGTGGTATTGCCGGAAAAGACAGAAGAATTTGATGTGAGATTTGGAATGGAGACGAAATAGAATATGCTTGACCCAAACATAACAAATTTTTCTTTGACCTGCATTTGATTTTCTTTTAGGGAAGTTTGAAACTTTAAGGGAGCCGTCAGAAAAATTATTGACGCCACCTCATAAGTGAAGGATTTAAATTAATTGCGGTTCAAAATGGGGAAGCCCCTGCGTTCGACGTGCCAAATGAGACAGGAAAAGACAAACAATATTTGTCATTTAGCTAGAAATCATAGTCTACAGAAAAGACGAACTATGGGAGGATGCGGCAAGGATAATACTTTAGAAGAAGTTGTCAAATACTGAAATGATAGTCGATGCTTGTCCAAATCTAAAGTATCGTTCAAAGAGGAAAGGTACCGGGACTTATAGTTGCCAAGGGAATACTTCAAGCAAAACGTATAAGAGTATTTTGCCATCATAAGACGCCACGAATAAGACAAGAAGTCATACATGAGAAACATGGTCAAAGGGGAAGAAACACGAGCTTGGGAGAGGAGTACGATTGTTTCTTGAGAGCTTGGTTCTCATCGCCCGCTAAAAGACAAGATGTATTTGGAGTCTTGAATGAATTCAAATCCTGCTAGGAAAGTCAAGCACCACATTGGAGACAAAAATCGTCATCAGATAAGACAAATTAGAGAAGACAAATTCTCATATGATGTGTCTATGTTCACCAAGAAAATTTCGATCATACATGAAATTGATTCACTGACTGGGCAAGACGTCTTATTTCTGTTGGTAGATATCAATTCTTGGAGGTCTCAATTGGCATAGTTGGGCACCACAAACTCCAGTTCGATTGGTGGAATTGAGACTGAGCTTGCACTCGAATTAGCTGGAAGGGAGTCGTATCTTATTAAGCAACTGGGTGCTGCCTCTTCAACACAGTCCAGGTTGGAATTGTTAATATATTTGCATTATCATTTTTGGAGTTATTCCATCATTGAGTTCGCAGTTAGATTCAGTCATATACATTGCTGGCATAGTAGCAGATTGTAAATGCATCATGTTGATTTGAAATATATTGTCAAGCTTGTATGTCAATTCTCATATTTGGGATCAACATAGAATTACTATAATAGCATTGAAAATCAGATTCTAGACCGTTAAGGCAATATTAAGGAGTTTTGGGAATGCATGCCAAATGTTTGTAAAAATACCATCTTGTTGTAGTTGAGCATTTGAATGTATTTTCAGTCTTATTGCATTAGAAAATCAAAAAGAAATATTGCATTGCTTCCTCTTTCATTTCAGTTGATCAATAGATTTCAAATATAGAGTCTTCTATGTTCATCATTTGCATCAAAATATAAAAAAGAAGCCATAAACAATAGTAGAAGAGTTTATCGACAAACTGTTTGACGAAATGTCCAAGTGCTGAAAGTTGAAAAACAGAGCAAGAATCCTTCCATCCTGTTGGGGATTCATTATTGCATGCTAGTAGAACTTAGTTGGAAATCAGTTACATATAGCCAGTGTAGAAAAGGTTACATCAATGGCTACCTAGAGTAGGTGTAGAATTAAGGATGGAAGATCGTTGCCCACCTTCCCTCCTACCTCACCATCAAAGAAGAAGAAGCCTAGTTTGGAGAAACAGATGGAAGACATCTTGAATGATCTTCAGCAAAAACTTATGCTTTCACAACGAAGATTAGCTCGTAGCTTGCAGCAGTATGAAGATTTCATTTCAAGACAAATGTCATCATGAAACAAAAATGAGAGACTTAGTGTATCTACAGGTAAAGTATCCAAAAGTCTCTATGATGAATTTGGTTTAAAATGTGATAAGTCAACAAATAATGATCTTCAACCTACAGGTGAACATGGGGTTGAAATTGAAGTGGTTGTTGATAAGGAAATCTTACAACATGAAAATAGTATGGTGGAACCCCAGAATGATACACACAACATTCAAGAAGTTGTCATTAGCACTGATAACAATTCTGATTTTTATAACAGTTCTTTGTTTGAGCATAATGATGGTGTTGATGTCATAGCAAGTGTAGAAAATGTTGTGGGAGTCACTTCGAGTTTTGACACGCAAGATGTGAGTGTCAAACATGAAGATTGCTTGGAAAATATGACCCATAACAATTCTGATTTTCATGACAGCAGTGAGTTATGTTTGCATCAGTATGAGACAACAGGGATTTCACATGTGGATGATGTTTCTATGGAGTTGTCGAATGTTGGTACTCAAGATTTGGGTACTAACGATGCAATTTATGATGAAGATTTATGCCACAATGAGTCTGATTTTTCATGTCAGACCTTAGAAAACAAAACAGAAAATTTATTTATTGGCAATGAATCCCAAGTCACTCTTCAGATAGATATGCAGATGCTTTGGAGGAAGAAGTGTGCGAAGATATTGTCAAAACAACAACTTCTACAATGTCTTTTGAGCCATCCTATGAGGTACATAGTAGTAGTACCTTTGATGATATTGTCTGTGAAGTTGATAGCACACACGATGCTGCTTGTTGTACCCCAAATTAAAAAAATTTGCTACACTTAGACATTTTGAAGAAAGAAGTAAAAATCTTGTCAAAATTGTCAAAAAAGGTCAAAATTTGGGTTTGCATGTTTTGCATGAGGGGTAAAAATGTGAAAATTCCAAAATTTGACGATCTGGGTTTGCTTAGAGCAACCTAATCTACAAAAACCAAATCTCAGGTTTTTATCCCTACTTTTTAGGAAAATTGCTATTTTTAGAAATTTCCTAAAAATAGTAACTTTTCTGGGTTTTTCTAGGTTTCTTTCAAAACAGATATTGGCAAAATTTTCTAAAAATAGAAAGTTGGTCCATTAGGGTTCAAACTGATTTTGATTGGCTCAAAATACTTCCATATCAGGCTAGTGTAGTCAAAATCTCAAAAAGATCAATTTTTCCCTAGTGGGTCTATTCTATTTTTTCAGAAGCACTTTAGGAGCTCTGAAGTCATCAATGGAGGTCAACCAACTGCCAAGCGTCAGATCCAATACTCACGCGCTAAACAGAAGTTGAGTTGATGAGCATGCACAAAGAACAAAAAAGGAGGTGAAAATATCAGAAATTTGAAAAAGTCTAGGAACTTTGGGCGCCCCAAGTGCCCAGGGGCGCCCAACTTTTTGGAAGGGAAAATCCAGCTGTTAGGGTTTGCGGGTGAGCTCAATCTCTTCTGAATCCAATCAACTTCGCAACGGGTGTCTTCGTCCGAGCATCAGACTGGTCAGTCTCCGACAAATCCAGATCAAAGCTGAAGGTACAAAATGAAGATTCAAGTCTGAAGATGAAATCAAGTAGAAAATATTCTAAGTCTGGAGCAAATGGACGCCCCTGAAGGAGAAAGGTGCCCAATATTTTAGGGGCTTAAACAAATGAATTTTCCAGTGAAGCCTCCAATGTGACTTCGTCAGATTTGATCAGGCTTTCCAACAAGATCTCCAGCACGTCAAACGGAGTTGGCATCGCCAGATGCAGCAAGCAGAACAGAGGTCCCGACAAGAGCCAAAGCCAAGAGCAAGAAGAAAACACAGTAAAATTGACTAACTCTAGTCAAGTTGGGCGCCCCAGCTTGCCAGGGGCGCCCAAGCTGTTGGTGCCTTAAATTCAACTTTCTGACAGAGTGATCTCCAGAAGACCCCTATTGGAATCTTCTCAGCTTCACGACGAGCCCAGCCATCAATTAATCTGACGCCTGGATCTCCATATTCGACAGGATCATCTGTAGAAGAGGAGTTAATGAAGAAACAAAAAAAATTCTAAGTATGGTCAAGTTGGGTGCCCCTCGAGAGAAAGGGCGCCCAAGGTTTTGGGGCTCTAGATGGTAAAATTTGCAGATACAACATCTAAGATCACCTCGTCGGTTTTAGTCAAGCTATCCAATGAAGCTGTCAGCCAGTCAGTCGAATCAGCGTAGCCCCCAGAATCAAGAATTCATCAAAAGATCAAAAGGAAAAGGAAGAACTTGAAAATCATAAAAATGGCTAACTCTGGACAAAATGGGCGCCCCTGGAGGAAATAGGCTCCCATGAATTTGAAGGTCAAAACAAGGTTTTTCACCAGAGACATCTCCAGAACAATCTTTTCAAAAACAATCAGGCTACGCGATGAATCATCCAACATGCCCGTCGAATCAATCTGGAAGCCAGAGATTGAGGTCAAAGTAGGGGGTCAAAATTGTGAGAAACTGAAAAACTCCAAAAAATGGCTAAGTCTGGAGGAAGTTGGTGTCTCTAGCCAAGAAGGGCACCCAAGTTTGCTTGCCTTAGCCAAATTTTCAAGATTTTCAAAGTTGCATGAGGAAAGATGAATGCCCAAATTCATTGAATAAGCTAATTTTAGGGTTTTGAGGATTACAGCAAAAGGAAGCAAACCTATTTCAAACCCTAAGTCTATTTAAGACATCTCTTTCATTCAAAACTCATCATTATTGCAGGTGGCGTCCCAAGGAGAAGAGTGGAGCAGCAACTTTGAAGTTCTTATTTTCAAGATTCAAAGCTTCAACTTGCTGATTTTCAGAAATTCTTCATCAAATTTTCAGACCAGCAATATAAACCCTTGCTTTTTCATTGATTTTTTTCATCTAGAAGATCAAAGTTTTCAAGAAGAAGATCAAAGACTTCAAATTTCAGCCTTCTGGGTCTGCTCAACTCATTCTTTTAAAGAATTTTTCAAGAAATTCATCAAGTTGCAGCAGCTCCTTTTTATTTGCATGTCAGTGAAATTCTCAGTATATTCGAATTTTGATCATCTGGGTCCTCTCAAATCAGTCCTCTAAAGGAAACCCATATCACAACTTTTTTCAAGTAAATTTCAAATATTAGGGTTTGCTGCTTTTTCGATCAGCCCTCAATGTTTTTCAAATCTAATCAACTGAGTCCATTTCTAATTGTATTCTAAACAAAACCCAAGTGCCAACTTTTTTCATGAAAAATTGAAGAAATTAGGGTTTGCTGCTTTTTCAGTCTAAATTCAAAATTTTCAAAAACGAATGATCTGGATTGTCTTGCAACGAAATTCTGAGCAAAACCCATATTTCAGAAAAAAATTCAAAAATTTGTCTGTTGGAGGAAGAAAAATCAGCATTCTAAAAATAGTAAGTTGTTCAAAACTTGTCTGAACTTAGGCGAGTTTACAATCATTCTTCAAGGTTTTCGAAATGGAATACACTCCCAATGATTTCAAGACCAAATCAACTCTCTACCATGATTTCATCAAAACAGCTGAGACGAACTTGCATCACATCAAGCCGGTGTTTGATCTACACACTTTAGAGAGTGCAGGCAACACTACCATCAGAAACTTGGGACACTCTAGACTCCTCGCAGCAGTGTCTATTCCTGTCTTAGTTCAAAGCCTCGATTTTGTAATCGCTTGCATCAAGCATTACAATCCGGCTACAAGCGAGATTCAATCAGTTGATGGCAGATTGATATGCAGTTTGAAACCTGATATGATCGAGAAATGTTTCTCCATTCCCCCCTGGCCTGAAAGTGTCACTATCTCAAAGGGCAAATGTGAGAGGATGTGGGAAATGCACAAGGAAAAATATAGTAAGAAGATTGCTCAAAGGTGGATGAAGGAGAAGCATAAGACTTTGCCTAAGAACATCGGGCGAGGCGAGTTCAAATATGAGATTGCTATCATAATCACCTTGCTCAACAGGGTAACTGGATCAGAAGATGCTACCAAGTTTCAGCCTTGGATGTTCTATGCTATACCCCATATCATGAAGAAAACTGAGTTCTATGATTGGCCCACCTTGATCAGTGACAACCTCCATCAGCAGATAACAGAGTATTTCCAAATTCATGAGTTCCATATGGTTTCTTACCTAGTATACCTAGTGGCCTATCAAGGTCAATTCAGGGGGTTGAACACTGAGGGATCGTTGAGCGTACAACATATCTACAACTACTATCCTCAGTTGGAATTCACAAAGTCACTGCATCACTACAAGAGGGTGAATGAAGCTTTCCTGATATACACAGTGCAAGACCTAGACAATGAATTGCACGTCCGTATCTCTTCAGTCGCTAGGGAAGCGATGGCGGAGTGGGCAGATTGGTTCATACAATTTCCTACTTTCACCTACCTCAGAGTCTATGGCTATTTTGGTGCTCCACTCATGCTACCAAGGTACCCATTAGACAAAGTTGTCTTCATGGAGTTCTTAAGGCAGGCACATGATGTCCACGCATTCTTGAGGAATAGAAAGAAACCCGCCCTCAATTTTCCATTGGGACTGGGAATCTATACATGCAGGACAGCAACAGATGCTAAAACCATGGGAGATGAGTTAGACAAACTTGGTCTCAAGCCTTACAGCGAGAGACAATTTTATGACCCTCATGGCGTTTGCGCTGCTTGACTTGAGAGAAACTATGCTCACATATCCACCCTTGAAGATTTTTGGGCCAATTGTACAGATGAGTTCGAGGTGCAGAGGCGCAATTACAGTAGGCTCACTCTTCACCAGATGAAAGACTACCTATCAGAGGATATCGAAGGATTGTTAGATGATGTGTTACTCCCAATGTATGCCCGAAAGAGAATTGAAGATCAACCCCTTCCTCAAGTCAATTGGGCTAATAAGGAATCCCTCTCAGTTGAAGAAAGGACGAGGCAAGTCCTCAAACATAGCAAGGTCTTCCTAGTTCTCAAAAGGAAGAAGTCCATACCAGCAGCAGAACCACCAAGGGTACAGTCATCACTTCTCTCCTCTTCCAGAGCACAATCAAAAGGGAAAGGCGTAAGTTAGTCTCAAGATGGTGTGAAGGGCAGCAGCTCAACCAAAAATGTAAGGAGGCTAGACTTCTCAGGTATATTCATACAGGAGCCATCAACGGTTGAAGCAGAAGCTCCTCCAGAAGAGCCTATACCTTAGAAGGAGATAGAAGAAGTGCCTGTAGCACACAATTCTATACTACTAACAGGGTCTTCACCAATCCATATTGAACTAGATATCGAAGACGATGAAGAAATTGCAATTGTACCTCCCAAGGAAGTTAGTAAAGACACTACCGTGTCTTGGCTTGAGAGCTCCTTGGGAAGGGAAAGAAGACCTTCATATCAGGTGAATTTTGATGACCTTGACAACATCTATCAAGAGCCGCCTAAGAAGAAAGCGAAGAATCAAGTTCATTATGAGAGGAATCCTGATGGTGAGGTGATCATGGAGACTGCCTTACCTCCTGAACATAAGAACAGAGATGAAGTGGATATGGAGGACTTCGTGATGGTTAAGGCTAACCTTGGTAAAAACACCAGACATTCAGATGTCAATCTATTCAGAGTTGTGTCTAAAAGCCTTCAGGAAAGAGTGCTCAAGGATGGGGAAGACAAAGCAGCCCTCAAGGCTGAAACACAACAGCTCAGGCTTTATATTTCTAACCTTGTTCATGGCTCTTTGCAGGCTACTCAGTTGCTGCCCCAAGTTTTAGATACACCAGTTGATCATCATCAGTTGAGGCAGTTGGTCATTTGTGGGAAGGAAACTCAAGAGTGGATCGAGAGTTTCATCATCAAAAGAAAGGAGATCTTAGCCCAAATGTTTCAGTTGAGAGACAACGCTCATGCGCTGCGTCAAGGTATCCAAGGGTTTGAGCAATTAGTGGCTGAAGTAAAACCAAGGCACGAAATCATAATTGCTGATTTGGATACAGCCTATAGGTCAACGGCTTCAAAAAAGCACAAGAGGCAAATCCTTGCTTGGAGAGAGCGTCATGTCTTCTTGTCAAAACCTACGAGAGGATATCCGAGGAGTTTATTGCCTACAGACAAAGGGTGATCGAGGCTCTTCTTTTCATCAGTGAATTTGTCACAGAGATTCCTTCTCGTTACAGTCTCGAAGATGGTTCCTACGTTGGGTTAGATGAAGTGCAAACTCAATTTTAGAGTGTTGTTCGCAGCTATGATAGCAGCAATACAGTTGGTGGCAGAATGAATCACCTTGCCATGATGTCAGCAAGATTTGAAAAAGCGGTCAATGAGGTAGAAGATTTCCTGAAATCAATTGCAAATGGAGAAGATATCTTGGAAAAGCGCAACTTTGCTATTGATGGAATAGATGCACTGGATCATGACACAGTTTCTTGCTTTTTAGCGGATGTGATTGAGATTTGAAATGGCTTTCATCTAGAAGCTTTCTTTCTATTCTTGGAGCAATTCTTATCCATTCTTCGAAGAAGAGAAAGAAGATAAATTGTAATAGTTGGCAGTCCCTGCTTTTTCTGCTTTCTTAGGTGTTAGTTGTTATCTTCTTTCTAGATTTAGAAATAAAGTTCATTTGCTGAGCAAGCCCTAGATTGTAAAAGCAAGGAGATTTTAGGGTTCCCTACTCCTTTGCTTGCCTATAAATAAGAGCCTTTGCTCATTAGTTTTCTTTAACCATGCTAGTGATAACAAAACGCTGAGCCTAAGTGTCTTCTATTTGTTATTCAGTGTTGTTCAATTGTTTTATGATAGCGAATTGTTGAGTCTCTTTTAGCCAACAAGTAGTTATTGTAATTGTTGTTCCTATTGTGTAAGAACAAGTTTTGCAAGCCTCTTTAGCTGCAAGCTCTTGTTCCAGGCATGTGTTTAGTAATTTTTTTTGTTCCAGAAGTTTGACAAATAAAATGTAATGTCCCCTTCTCAATTGCGATCGATTCAGTTGACCGTTGGCCTATTCCGGAGACCTATAGGCTACTCGGAGGGTGAAAATTAGGGTTTCCTATTTTGAAGAGGTTGTTGCTTGAAGTTTGGAGATTGGATTGCAGATACTATATGGGTTTTCAGAGAGCTTCGCAGTGGTATAGCCTGTATGGTGATTCGAGCAACTTCATGAATTTACTATTTTTAGTAAATTCTATTTCTGGCAATGGCCTTGTGGATTTTAGTGTTGTTGGCTCTCTCCTTCAACCAGTTCAGTTGGTAATTTGATTTTTGGCCTTTGGATGCATTTTCTGGAGAGATAAGTAAGTTGATTTAAATAATGTTATATTTTAATGTTGACCCCTTGGCCTAGCTTCTTCACCTTAAAGTTGTTTTAAAAGGGGGACTCCAAGGGTGAATACCTCATCAGGAGGTTATTAAATATTTCTTGGCCAAATTATGTGATGCTTAAGGAGGGACGCCAACTTCAAGGAGCTTTATATTTTATTAAAAATCAAATATTGCCTTGGGAAGAGGGACGCCATTCTTGGAGGGAAAATGAAGTCAATTCAAAGTCAAAAAGGGCGCACTTTCTAGAAGCTTCTGGAGATGCTTGTTAAAGTCTATAAAAGGAGGCCTTCTCTCTTCACTTCTTCATCTCATATCTTCAGTAAAGTTATGCTACCAAAATGGTAACAGAATTGTTTTGAGGAAAGCAAACCTCCTAGCTTGGCTTATCTTCTTGCTTGAAAGATAGCAACTAGTTGAGAATTAGATTCTAGTTGGGGTTGTTTGCATTTTGTAGTGGGTTTCTTGCATTGTAGTTCAGTTTGAGCATTTTAATGGAGTTTTTCAGAGTTGCTGGTTCATATAGCTGATTGTAAGTTTTCTTCATTTATTCAAAAATAAAAACATTTTCCTTCTGGGCATTTCACCATTGTGTGTGTTTGGTAGGGGCGACCCTTTGTGATTATTTGCATATTTTTTGATGAAGTGTGATATTTATCCAAGCAAGTTGCCCTTCCTTGAGGGTCGTACTATTTGCAGCAGCCTTGGAGTTTGTGCCAAGAATTAATAGGGGTTGCTTGTGTGAGTTTCTTCATTGGGATGTGGGCGCCATCAGTCCTAAGGTCATTTGGAGCTGGTTTGAGCATTTGTCAGAACCCTGGTGGTTCTCCGATTCAACTCAGATTGTTTTTGTATTGTGTTTTGCAAATTTTCGATTTTTTTGTAATTTTTGAGGTTTTCAGAGGCAAAAATGAAAGTTGCGATTTCTCTAGGAAATGATAAAAAATTCATAAAGAATTCATACAAGCTTGGAAAGCATTAAAATTGTTCAGAAGAGATAGGCGTTTCATTTATTTCAATTCCAGAACAATTACAATGATGAATACGGAGCTATAAATGAATTACAATAAATTTATTGATGAAAAAACCTGGTTTTCTGTAATGGCGGCTGCAGCAATAAAGAATAGTACGGCCAGAATTAATGAGGAATCTTCCGGCTCAAAACCCAATGCAATAATCTCCAGTGGTCCAAGGCGCCCAAAGAGCAAACACCAGAAACTGAAGAATACAGGCGTTCCTCTGTAGATGTGGAAGTACGGCCAGGAAAGGTACAGAAAAGTACGGCTGACAGCAATAAATGCAAAGTACGGCCTCCAAGAAATGTTGCCAGATCTCTGATAAGTGTCCTCTGATGAAGTCGCCTTATTTCTCTGATGAAGATTCTCTGCTAACTCAGAATAACTGACTCAATAAATCCAAACTGTGATCTCTGGATGAAATCACCAAGTGCCAGCTTCAACTGATATTTCACAGCCTCAGTCTGCCTGATTCCTGAAGAGTTTTCGTTCTCCAGAAACGATCGTTTGCCAGAAACCCTAGGGTTTGCAAACTCCAATGCTCAGAGCAAAAATCAAGACAAAATTGAATAATAACATGATAGTTCGATTTTGCCTGTGAAGAGTATATATTGCTCCTTGAGAAAATTCGACCTATTCTCCCTTTTAATAAATCATTTAAATTAATGATTTAATTTGCTCTTTTGACTTAGGAAAAATAATTAATCATTGGCGTCCCCTTTTTAATGAATATAAATACTCATTAAGTCACCTTTTAATAATATATTATAAAGTATAATTAAATACTTTATAACTTAGCCAAATAATTAAATATTTTAATATTTCAATAAAGTGACTTTATTATAAAGTCAAATTATTAAATATTTAACAACTCAATAATTGCTCCTTATTTCTCCGTCAAATCAATCAACTACTGAACTAGGGCACCGAAATAGCAGCTTCCGTCTGACCTAACTTTCTAAAAATAGAAAGTTCTCTGAAAAAGCTCTCTGGAAGATTCTGCGAAGGCTAGCTGACCTGCTGCAGATGCAGGCTAACCAATAGCGAGCAAGCGCCAAAAATGAATCTCTGAACGCAATGACCCTCGAGGATCCGAATGATAGAGATAACCTCGTCACCGGTACGTGAGATCGGGGAACGACAGTCCGCCCTCCACTGAAATTGCTTGTCCTCCGGCAATCTCAACTCTGGATCTTTATAAAATCTGCCGACTCCGTAGCATCCATCGGCGGCAAATCTCCACTTGACCAGATATTCCCTGATCACACGCCTCCGAAGGTGTCTCTCTCTCATATCAAGGATGGCCTCAGGTACTAATATCAGTTTCCCTTCATCATCAAGGGGTGGCAAAACTGGAGAGGGTATAACATGCTGACCCAATGCCTTTTTCAGGCGAGAAACGTGAAATACATTATGGACCTTGCTATCAGCTGGCAAGTCCAACTCATAAGCAACCTCGCCCACACGTCTAACAACACGAAATGGACCATAATAGCGAGGTTTTAGTTTCTCTGCCCCACTCTTCCGCAGAGTAGACTGACAATACGGCTGCAACATGAGGTACACCATATCACCCACCTCAAAACTACGCTCAACCCTCTTCTGATCAGCATACTGCTTATGCTGATTCTGTGCCTGCTGGATATTGTCTCGGAGAGCCCTCAAGATGTCCTGCTGACTCTGCATCATATCCCCTGCACTCGGCACTCTGCTATCGCTCAAAATCAAATCCAGAAGATTGGGCGCCTCATACCCATACAAAGCCATGAAGGGGGTCATCTGTATCGTCATATGGTGAGTCGAGTTATAACAATACTTGCACAAATAAATCCATCTCACCCAAGCTCTCTGCTGACCAGCTATATAATTGCGCAAATAACCTTCCACCCACTTATTGACAATCTCTGTCTGTCCATCGGTCTGCGGATGGTAGCTGGTACTCGGTGTCAACTCGGTCCCACAAAGCCTGAACAACTCCTGCCAAAAGTTGCTCATGAACCGGCTGTCTCTATCGCTGACTATCGTTCGAGGCAATCCATGCAACCGGAAAACCTCTCTGAAGAACAACTCTGCAGTCTGCGATGCTGTGAAAGTAGTCGTAATCGGGAAAAAATGGGCGTATTTAGTCAACCGATCGACCACTACATAGATACAATCTTTACCCTGGGCTTTCGGCAAACCCGTAATAAAGTCCATCGATAAACACTCCCACTTCCTGTCAGGTATCGGAAGTGGCTGGAGTAATCCAGCAGGATAAGTGTGCTCTTGCTTGTTCTGTTGGCACACAGAACACTCACGGACATACTGCAAAACATCAGTTTTCAGCCCTTTCCAAGTAAACCGCTCCCGAACCATTTTGTAAGTCTTGTAGTATCCAGGATGGCCCGCCATAGGAAGGTCGTGAAAGGCTCTCAAAACTGTAGTCCGTAACTCAGAGTCAGGAACCGAAAGAATCCGCCCCTTGTAAATGATCAAGTCATCTACAACTGTATACCTGTCGTCCTGCTCTGTCCTGTCAACGATGCTAGAAGCCCATGGATTCTTAGCATACTCAGCAATGATCCGATGCCTCCAATCCTCTGTGATTTGTGCTAAGGCATTCAACTGGGGTCTGCGAGACAAGGCGTCAGCTACTATATTCTGCTTCCCCTTAATGAAAGTAATATCAAAGTCATATGACTGCAGTTTACTGACCCATTTCTGCTGCCTCTCATTCAAGTCTCGCTGTCCAAGGAAATGTTTTAGGCTGTTATGATCTGTGCGAACACTGAATTTGCTGCCTACCAGGTACTGCCTAAACTTAGCCAATGCATGCATAATGGCTAACATCTCCTTGTCATAAATACTGTAAAATCTCTCAGGACCCCTGAGTTTCCTGCTCTCAAATGCAATCGGATGACGCTCCTGCATCAAAACGGCACCAATGCCCTCTCCTGAAGCATCACAGAATAAATCAAATGACTTCGAAAAGTCAGGCAATGCTAGCACCGGACATGAAGTCATGATCACCTTGAATCTATCAAAGCACTCCTGCGCCTGTGGTGACCAAAGAAAAGCCCCCTTCTTCGTCAAGTCAGTAAGGGGTGCGGCGTGACGTGAGAACCCGCTAACAAATCTCCTGTAGAATGCACACAACCCAATGAAGCCTCTGAGCTGCGTAAGGTTCTCAGGTACCGGCCAGTCAACAATAGCTCGGACCTTTTCAAGGTCCATACTCACTCCCTTGGCACTGATGATGTGCCCCAGATATAACAACTCCTCCATGCCAAGCTCGCACTTGGATTCCTTAGCATAGAAAGACTGTCATTAAGATACCCAAGATCGTATCCAAATGGAGCCGACGTTCATCCCATGACCGCTATAAACCAAAAATGTTGTCAAGAAGACTAACACAAATCTCCTCAATCGAAAGAACGAAACCCCTGCTCAGTCGCCTAAAGGTGGCAGTGCATTACAACTCAAAGGCATAACCAAGAACTCGGCACCGCACGACACCCCAAAGCTTGCTTTCTCAATATCCTGCTCCCTCATCTGTATCTGATGGTACCCTGATCTCAAATCAATCTTCGTAAAGAAGACTGCTCCATGCAACTCATCTATCAACTCATCAATACGTGGAATAGGGTACCTGTTCTTGATGGTTCTTTTTTTGAGCTGCCTGTAATCGATGCACATCCGAAGTGATCCATCCTTCTTCTTTACCAATACAACCGATGAAGCAAAAGGGGATTTGCTAGGTCTGATATGACCCATAGCTAACAACTCATTAATGGTCTTCTCTATCTCATCCTTGAGTCGTTTCGGATGTCGGTAGGGAGTGATCATCACGGGCTTTGCGCCCTCCTCCAACTCAATAATGTGCTCTGTACCCCTGTCTGGAGGTCTACCAGGGGGAATATCGCTAAACACTTTGGAGTGTTTAGTCCTCAAAATCTGTATGTCAGGGTGGTACTCACCCTTCTGCGGCTCCTGCTGGGCTGGCATCAACATGCACTCAGCCGCCCAGTCAACCATATCATGACGAATGAGCCTCTCCATCCGTCTGAATGAAACCATCCTAAGATTACTGTCCCGTATTGCCTTGATGACATGTGGTCTCCCGTCAACCTTGAATTTCATCTCCATATCCCGAAGATTGAGCGTGAACTCGCCCAAATCATGTAACCATGCCATCCCTAATACCACATCTGTATCACCCATATTAACAACATAGAATTCAGTCTTGAATTCATAGTTGTTCAGTCTCATCGGAAGATCAGTAATCTTTCTGTCGCACCTGAGAGTATATCCGTCAGCCACCTTGACTCGAATACCCTCGAAAGCCTCTGTCTGGATACCACGTCTCTCCACTAGACGTGCATCAATAAAATTATGTGTAGCACCCGTATCCAACAAAGTAATCACCTTCTGACCTGCTAAGAGTCCGCGAAGTCGAAATGATCCATCTCTCTGAAGGCTGGTCAAATGGGCTTCCTGTAGCTTCCTTCCACCTTCATGTTCAACCTCATTTTCGGACCTCTCATCATCTGAATGCTCGGAATCAGCTTGCTGGTCTGACAGATCAGATTGTTCTTCGCCCTCGTAAAACCACTCCATTTGGTTATTTTTGACTTTCGGACGAAGTGGGCATATGTGTTTTTCATCATAGGGTGCCTTGCACCAAAAACACAACTTTTTCTTATGTAATTCATTCAATGTTTCTCTGTCAAACGGTGGTGCATTCTGTCTCTTCGGATCCTGTTGATCCTTCCTCCTGTCAAAGGGTCTATTTCTGTCATTGTTTCTATCGAAAGGCCTGTTGGGTCTCGTGTATGGAGTGGACCCTGAATTGAACTTGCTGCGAGGTGCTGCAAGTTCCATGCTTCGTGCCTTCCGCATGGCCTCCTGAAGTGTGGGAGGGTCAAAAGCCTTGACCCAACCTCTCATGGGTTCTGTCAAACCCTCAACAAATAATATAATGAGTCTCCGCTCTGAAATGCCAGTCACCATAACTGCAACTCTCTGAAACTCACCTATGTATGCATCCAAACTGCCTGTCTGTCTGAGCTGAGCCAACTCTCTGAAATACAGTTCTGGATCCTTCTTATCGAATCTCTCTATCAGTCTGCTGGTGAACTCCTGATAGGTATTGACCGCATGATGGCCTAGCGTATACATGCCATGGTGCCACCAATCATGTGCTACTCTGTCAAGATGTAAAGTGGCAAATTTAATTGCCTCATCCTCCTGCATAGGCCTAAGTGACAAGTAATTGTCCAATTTCTGGACCCAAGACCTAGCTGATGTCTTCTCTGACCCATCAAAATATGGCAGCGTAATCTTGCTCACCGCATACTGCAAGTCTCTATTCACCTGTGGCTGCTGCTGCTGATGCTGTGGGGGTCTACGATCAAACCTACCTCCTCCTCTGGGTTTATAGACATCTATAAACTCATGAAATGTAAGTGCCTGCTGGATCTCAGGCGCTAAAGACATGTACTCGCCATGAAATCTCGTCAAGTCCGCCACTGACATGCCATTCTGAGGCTGAAACTCCTGATGCTGTACCTGATGCTCTGCTCCTGGAGTCTGAGGTGGAGTCTCTCTGGGTAAGAAAGTAGGCTGGCCTGGCCTACGCTCCTGGAAGATCGGTGACGGCTGTCTAGGTACGGATGCCAATGGCTGATCCACTGGTGCAGTCCCGCTCGTCTTTCCAATCTGAATGTAGTGTGGCTGTGTGGGCGTACACTGTCTAATGGTACCCATCAGCTGAGACATCATATCCATCATATTGTCGTGTCTCCGTCTAAACTCCTCATCGGTGATATCACCCTCTGCATGTGCCTTCCCTGGATCTCTACGTGCCTCTGTAGGAATCTCACGATCTGCCATTAGGGTTGCAACACTGTTTTCACTACTGTTAGAACTGGATCTGTGAATCCCAAGTACCCCTGACACTGTCTGACCCTCGGGGATAGGTGGACCTGTCCAATCCTCGTCTTTGCCTGTTCCTACGCCTCTCATATACTGAATAGGATCTCGGCTCATGAAAAGGCAAGCAAAAAGCACTCTGAATACTGAAAAGCACTGAAAAAGCACTGAAAAAGCACAGGATGGCAGGAGATCTGTGCTCTGATACCACTGTCAGAACCCTGGTGGTTCTCTGATTCAACTCAGATTGTTTTTGTATTGTGTTTTGCAAATTTTCGATTTTTTTGTAATTTTTGAGGTTTTCAGAGGCAAAAATGAAAGTTGCGATTTCTCTAGGAAATGATAAAAAATTCATAAAGAATTCATACAAGCTTGGAAAGCATTAAAATTGTTCAGAAGAGATAGGCGTTTCATTTATTTCAATTCCAGAACAATTACAATGATGAATACGGAGCTATAAATGAATTACAATAAATTTATTGAAGAAAAAAACCTGGTTTTCTGTAATGGCGGCTGCAGCAATAAAGAATAGTACGGCCAGAATTAATGAGGAATCTTCCGGCTCAAAACCCAATGCAATAATCTCCAGTGGTCCAAGGCGCCCAAAGAGCAAACACCAGAAACTAAAGAATACAGGCGTTCCTCTGTAGATGTGGAAGTACGGCCAGGAAAGGTACAGAAAAGTACGGCTGACAGCAATAAATGCAAAGTACGGCCTCCAAGAAATGTTGCCAGATCTCTGATAAGTGTCCTTTGATGAAGTCGCCTTATTTCTCTGATGAAGATTCTCTGCTAACTCAGAATAACTGACTCAATAAATCCAAACTGTGATCTCTGGATGAAATCACCAAGTGCCAGCTTCAACTGATATTTCACAGCCTCAGTCTGCCTGATTCCTGAAGAGTTTTCGTTCTCCAGAAATGATCGTTTGCCAGAAACCCTAGGGTTTGCAAACTCCAATGCTCAGAGCAAAAATCAAGACAAAATTGAATAATAACATGATAGTTCGATTTTGCCTGTGAAGAGTATATATTGCTCCTTGAGAAAATTCGACCTATTCTCCCTTTTAATAAATCATTTAAATTAATGATTTAATTTGCTCTTTGACTTAGGAAAAATAATTAATCATTGGCGTCCCCTTTTTAATGAATATAAATACTCATTAAGTCACCTTTTAATAATATATTATAAAGTATAATTAAATACTTTATAACTTAGCCAAATAATTAAATATTTTAATATTTCAATAAAGTGACTTTATTATAAAGTCAAATTATTAAATATTTAATAACTCAATAATTGCTCCTTATTTCTCCGTCAAATCAATCAACTACTGAACTGGGTCGAAACTGAGCTGAATAACTGCACCAGGTGCCCTGCCCGAAATAGCAGCTTCCGTCTGACCTAACTTTCTAAAAATAGAAAGTTCTCTGAAAAAGCTCTCTGGAAGATTCTGCGAAAGCCCAACCTGACACACTGCAATTCTGGAGCTAACCAACACTGAGCAACTGCCAAAAATGATCCTCTGAACACTCCTGTCAGCCTACGAGGATCGAATGATAGGCTAACCTCGTCACCAGCTGTGCTGACTAGGATGGGGACATGACAGCATTTTACATGCATTTTAGTGAATTACTAGGTTGCTGGTTATTGCATTTTAGCTACTGGTCTATCATATCAGATTTAGATAAATGCATTTTGGTGAAGGGTTTGTGATTAGAAAGTCTTATTAAACTTTGAAGTGATCATATTTCATTGTTGTAGCATTGGAGAACTTCTAATCTTATGTTCTTGGCAGGGACTTTCTATTTCATTGTAAGCTGAATAGTAGTACTGTCAGCATTCTCATTTATCTCCTTCTTTGCTTATTGTATTCCTCGCTGAATAAGTGGAAGAGGCTGGCTTGCCGCCTATTTAATTTCAGTTAGTAGGCTTAGGGACCCTCTGACCATATGCTCGCCACCTCTTGGTGCGATCTTGGTTAGAGTTACTTTCAGCTTTGCGCTCATGAGATCCTCTGACCATATGCTCGTCTATCCTAGATGCATTCTTGGTTAGAGTTCACTTCCAGTTCTGCATTGCATCAGATCCTCTGACCATATGCTCACACCTTGCCCAACATTAGGATCCTGGTGTACATTCTTGGTTAGAGTTGCTTTCCGCATCGTTTTGGTTTTAGTGCTAACCTTAACGGGTGCGTGTTGCATTGCTTATTGTAATAAAAAAAATAAAAAAAATTTGGTCCGGTTCCTTACAGTGGTATCAAAGCCATGATTCTGCCAACTTGTGCCCTACAGTGATTCAGTTGTCAGATGAGTGACAGTGATTGTAGATACTACACCAGAAGTCAGGCCAGAAAACAGCATTCACAGTTTCCGCCAGTGCCAGAAGCAGATACTTTTTCAGAGGCTTTGAGAGAAACAGGGAAATCAGTAGATATTGGTAAAGCAGTTGAGAACATGTCAGACAATCATAAGTAGGCCATGGATGAGAGAGATGATAGGATGGAAAAGAAATTAGATGGGATGATTGATATGATGTCCCGTTTGCTTGCAAGAATGGATCAGCAGGCTGCTCAGAATCATACCCCTAGTCAAAACAATGCCACAGGTGAAAATAGTGGTGTCAATGGAAACAATGGCAATGGGAGAGACAAGACTATTGGCCAACATGAGGCCACCTCTAGAGGATCAGCCTCTAGGCCACTCTTTCCTACATTCACTCAGAGGGAGGAACCACAAGTTGAAGCTACCATTCCTTTTGCAGATGATGCCAGGCAAGCCTACTTGGAGTATGCCACCTTACCCCCTGATCTTAGAGACCAATGGTCCTTTGATCAATTCTTGAACCAAAGAAATAGAAGAAACGGAGGAAGAGTTGATAACAGAGCCCCTATGGCTCACAGGACTGACTATCAACAAGCCCTTGGGAAGGTGTCATTGGCTCACTTCGATGGAAGTGATAAGTGTTCAACAAGGTCGTGGGTTCAGAAGCTGGACAACTACCTATCACTAAGGCCCATGCCAAAGGAAGATGCCATAAAGTTTGCAACGTTGCATTTGGAAGGAGCTGCCCATGAGTGGTGGTACCATGGTTTGGTCACGCTTGGCCACAACCTCATTCGAACCTATGATGAATTCACCAATAAGTTGATTGATAGATTTGACACTAAGGATCTTGAAGTGAGATTTCGCAAGCTTGCACAGTTGAAGCAGCATGGCTCCTTGGATGCTTACATAGCTGATTTTCAAAGGCTTTCAGTGATGGTACCCCACATCACTGAAAGAAAGTTGGTAGTATTGTTCTCTGAAGGATTGGTTGAACCTTTGAAAGGGTGGGTTAAGGCTTTCGATCCACCAAGTCTCGAAGAGGCAATCAAAAAGGCTCGAAGTATGGAGTTATCAGCCCCTAAGCCAAAATTTTCGTCCAAGCCCTTTGGCCACAAGAGGGATAAGAAGCATTTTTCAAATCAGCACAAGAAGTTTCCACCCAAGTTGACTGAAGAGCAGCGTGAACAACTTAGAAAAGAGGGAAAGTGTTATACATGTTTGGAGCCTTGGATTAAGGGTCATAGATGCCATGGAAGAGGGCGTTCTAACCAAATGGGGGCCTATTCTGATTATGGATCAGAATCTGATATGTCTGATCAGGAGTCTTATTTTGGAGACAGCAAGGAAGAGAGAGCCCCAGAAGAGTCCGATCATGAGCAAAGAGTTGGGGGCCCTATTGCCCAACTCTCTAGTTTCCAAAAGAACGAATCTTTCAAGGTTCGTGGTGGGATTGGAGGTCACCGTATTGTTGCCTTAATTGATACTGGGGCAACACATAACTTCATTGACGAAGGTGTGGTTGCAAAGAGAGGTCTCAAAACAGAAGAACTTGAAGGATTCAAAGTCATGGTGGCTGATGAGTTTCATATTTCTTGCAACCAAAGAGTTCCTAACATGTCTATGCAATTAAGCAACTATGAAATCAAAGATGACTTCTATGTAGTTACTATTGGTGACACGGATGCCATACTTGGTATTCAATGGTTATGCTCACTTGGTGAAATCTCTCTCAATCTACAAACAATGGAGCTCAAGTTCCAATCTGATGGAAAGAAGGTGGTGCTAAGAGGAATGTCCAATGGTGGTCCTCGGATTGTGTCATTCAAAAGTATGGAGAGGCTGATTCGGCACGATCAAGTTGAGTGGGTTGCGGTATGTATGGTTCTTCCAACTAGTCCAGTTGAAACAAAGAGGGACTATCCTCCAGATATCCAGTCTATACTCACCAAAAAGAGTAAGGTGTTTGCGGATCTACCTCTTGGGCCGCCTCCTGAAAGGGGAGCTGAGCATGTCATTGAACTCAAGGAAGGGGCCAAGCCAGTCATCACAACACCATATCGGTATCCTAAGAAGCAACAGGACGAAATCGAGAAAAACATAAAAGAACTCTTGGAGATGGGCTTCATTCGTCCAAGCAAGAGTCCCTTTGCTTCAGCAGTAGTTCTTTAAGGATGGCACCATCCGCATGTGTGTGGATTACCGTGCCTTGAATCAAAGCACAATCAAAAATCGGTACCTCATTCCCCGGATAGATGAGCTCATTGACGAGCTACATGGTGCCAAGTTCTTTTCAAAAATTGATTTGAGGTCGGGCTACTATCAAATTTGGATGAAAGGGTCAGATGTTGAGAAGACAGCATTCAAATGCCACTATGGTCATTTTGAGTTTTTAGTCATGCCTTTTGGGTTGACTAATGCTCCAGCCACCTTGCAGTCTTGTATGAACAGAGTCTTTCAGAAACAATTGAGGAAGTTTATGTTGATCTTTTTTGATGATATCCTCATCTTCAGCAAGACGTGGGAAGAACATCTCAAGCACTTGGAGGAAGTGCTTAGCATCCTAGAGTCAGAAAGTTTGTTTGCCAAAGAATCCAAATGTGAATTTGGAATGAAGGAGCTGCTCTACCTTGGTCACATAATCAGTGCTAATGGGGTGAAGGTTGATCTTGAAAAGATCAAGGCGATAGTTGATTGGCCACCTCCAGAGAACTTGACTCATTTGAAAGGGTTCTTGGGTCTTTGTGGTTTTTACAGAAGATTTGTGAAGGGCTACTCTCAAAGTGTTGCTCCTCTTACTGACCTCACTAAAAAGGGGGCTTTCTTTTGGTCAGAAAAGGCTCAAAGTGTTTTTGATAAGTTCAAGAAGATCATGAGTTCTTGTCCAGTTTTGGCCATACCGGATTTCTCCAAGCCTTTCGAGTTATAGTGTGATGCACCCAGAGAAGGTGTTCGGGCTGTTTTGATGCAAGATAAGCATCCCATTGTGTTTGAAAGTAGGAAACTAAGGGGTGTTGAGAGGACCTACTCCATCTATGACAAGGAAATGCTTGCAATCATGCATGCAATAGTTAAGTTCAGACAATATCTGGTGGGGAGCAAGTTTGTGGTGAAGACTGATCACAATAGTCTCAAGCACTTCATGCATCAAAAGGATTTGAATGAAAGACAACAAAAGCGGGTGAGTAAGCTTCAAGCTTACGATTTTGACATTGAGTATGTCAAAGGGAAAAACAACATTGTGGCGGATGCTCTATCTAGGAGGCCTCATTTGAGCTCATTGTGTGAGCTTACTACTGATTGAAAGGAGATGTTGCTTGCTGATTATGCCAAAAATCAGTTTGCAACCAACATCATTGAAGGTACCTTCCATGACGAACGGTACAAAGTGGTTGATAGTTTGATACACTACAAGGGAAGGATCTTTTTGATGGCCGATTCTAAGCTCAAAAAGAAGATTTTGATGACTTTCCATGACATCCCACTTGCTAGTCATCAAGGTTATTTCAAGACATATAGGCAGATTTGGGAGAGGTTTTCTTGTAAGGGTTTGAAAGAGGAAGTCCAACGCTACATCAAGGAGTGTCCCACTTGTCAGATGAACAAAAATGAGCATTCTCTTCCAGCTGGTCTACTGCAACCTCTTCCCATTCCCAACCAAAAATGGGAAAGCATATCAATGGACTTCATCACGGGGTTGCCAAAGGTTCAAGGCAAAGATTGTATCTATGTTGTAGTGGACAGATTAACAAAGTTTACTCACTTTTTTGCCATCACAAGCTCATTTTCAGTAGCTCAAGTTGCAGATTTATTCTTCCATGAAGTGTTTAGATTGCATGGGTTGCCGAAAAACATTGTGAGTGATAGGGACAGCAAGTTCCTAAGCACCTTTTGGCAAGAAGTTTTCAGGATGAGTGGTACGGTGCTTACTCCAAGCACTAGCTATCACCTTCAAATTGATGGTCAAACAGAGATAGTGAACAAGTGGTTGGAGGGCTATCTTAGAAATTATGTCTCGAAGCAGCAAAAGGCATGGGTGAAATGGCTTCACCTAGGGGAGTATTGCTACAATTCATCCTTCCACATGTCAATAAGGATGTCACCATTCATGGCTCTCTATGGTTATGAGGCTCCTAGCTTTGCTGATTTGGTGTTTGGTGATAGCAAAGCCCCTCAAGCCACGGATTTGTTGCAGCAAAGTCAAGATATTTTGAAGTCCCTGAAGAACAACCTTGAAATAGCACAAAATCAGCAGAAGATGTACGCTAATCAGTAGCGTGTTGAGTGTTCATTTGAGATTGGAGATATGGTTTATCTTCGACTTTAGCCTTACAGACAATCTACTCTCAAGAAGAGTGGAGCTGAGAAGCTCAAACCTTGCTTCTATGGGCCATTCAAAGTCATCAGAAAGGTTGGAGCAGTGGCTTATGAGTTGGAACTACCATCGAGTAGCAAAGTTCACAATGCCTTCCATGTGTCTCGCCTCAAGAAGGCACTTGGACACAATGTTGTTGCTTCATCACAGTTGCCTCCCTTGGACGATGAAGGACAGTTGACCTTGATTCCAGAGGAGATTATTAATTCCAAAGAGCGTTCTTTGAGGAGAAGAACAATCAAAGAATACTTGGTGAAGTGGAAGAACTTGCCTTTGGAGGATGCAACTTGGGAGAATGAGGAGATTCTGCAACATCCAGACTTGCGATTTCTTGAGGGCAAGCAATCTTGGGGAGGGCGGACTGTAATGTCCCCTTCTCAATTGTGATCGATTCAGTTGACCGTCGGCCTATTCCAGAGACCCATAGGCTACTCGGAGGGTGAAAATTAGGATTTCCTATTTTGAGGAAGTTGTTGCTTGAAGTTTGGAGATTGGATTGCGGATTCTTTCTGGGTTTTCAAAGAGCTTCGCAGTGGTATAGCCTGTATGGTGATCTGAGCAACTTCATGAATTTACTATTTTTAGTAAATTCTATTTCTGGCAGTGGCCTTGTGGATTTCAGTGCTGTTGACTCTCTTCTTCAACCAGTTCAGTTGGTAATTTGATTTTTGGCCTTTGGATGCATTTTCTAGAGAGATAAGTAAGTTGATTTATATAATGTTATATTTTAATGTTGACCCCTTGGCCTAGCTTCTTCACCCTAAAGTTGTTTTAAAAGGGGGACTCCAAGAGTGAATACCTCATCAGGAGGTTATTAAATATTTCTTGGCCAAATTATGTGATGCTTAAGGAGGGACGCCAACTTCAAGGAGCTTTATATTTTATTATAAATCAAATATTGCCTTGGGAAGAGGGACGCCATTCTTGGAGGGAACATGAAGTCAATTCAAAGTCAAAAAGGGCGCGCTTTCTAGAAGCTTCTGGAGATGCTTGTTAAAGTCTATAAAAGGAGGCCTTCTCTCTTCAGCTCTTCATCTCATATCTTCAGTAAAGTTATGCTGCCGAAATGGTAACAGAATTGCTTCGAGGAAAGCACACCTCCTAGCTTGGCTCATCTTCTTGCTTGAAAGATAGCAACTAGTTGAGAATTAGATTGTAGTTGGGGTTGTTTGCATTTTGTAGTGAGTTTCTTGCATTGTAGTTCAGTTTGAGCATTTTAATGGAGTTTATTAGAGTTGCTGGTTCATATAGCTGATTGTAAGTTTTCTTCATATATTCAAAAATAAAAACATTTTCCTTCTGGGCATTTCACTATTGTGTGTGTTTGGTAGGGGCGACCCTTTGTGATTATTTGCATATTTTTTGATGAAGTGTGGGATTTATCCAAGCAAGTTGCCCTTCCTTGAGGGCCGTACTATTTGCAGCAGCCTTGGAGTTCGTGCCAAGAATTAATAGGGGTTGCTTGTGTGAGTTTCTTCATTGGGATGTGGGTGCCATCAGTCCTAAGGTCATTTGCACTCAATTTCAAGTCATTCGGAGCTGGTTTGAGCATTTTACATGCATTTTAGTGAATTACTAGGTTGCTGGTTATTGCATTTTAGCTACTGGTCTATCATATCAGATTTAGATAAATGCATTTTGGTGAAGGGTTTGTGATTAGAAAGTCTTATTAAGCTTTGAAGTGATCATATTTCATTGTTGTAGCATTGGAGAACTTCTAATCTTATGTTCTTGGCAGGCACTTTCTATTTCAGTGTAAGCTGAACAGTAGTACTGTCAGCATTCTCATTTATCTCTTTCTTTGCTTATTGTATTCCCCACTGAATAAGTGGAAGAGGCTGGCTTGCCTCCTATTTAATTTCAGTTAGTAGGCTCAGGGACCCTTTTACCATATGCTCGCCACCTCTCGGCGCCATCTTGGTTAGAGTTACTTTCAACTTTGCACTCATGAGATCCTCTAACCATATGCTTGTCTATCCTAGATGCATTCTTGGTTAGAGTTCACTTCCAATTCTGCATTGCATCAAATCCTCTTACCATATGCTCACACCTTGCCCAACATTGGGATCCTAGTGTACATCCTTGGTTAGAGTTGCTTTCCGCATCGTTTTGGTTTTAGTGCTAACCTTAATGGGTGCGTGTTGCATTGCTTATTGTAATAAAAAAAATATTAAAAAATTGGTCTAGTTCCTTACATAAAATCATGAGCCTCCTTTGCCTTGGTATAACGTCTCATATTTCTGTTTATTGTGTTATGCTTTTGTGATCTTAATTTAAGCCTACATTGAAGTGTGTAGATGTATGTTGAGAAAGAGTTTTCTTAAGCCTTTGTCAAAGAATCAACTTTGTTCATTTCTAATTCTCTTGCTCTGCGTATTACTTGAGATATTAGAAACGTCTTTAGCTTAACTTAGTTGTAGTTGGAATTCTTAAATCAAAAAATCTCAGTTTCGGCGTTTGTGTTTTATAAACCTTGTGCTTTAGGTGAAACAAAAGATAGGCGAATTAGATTTAATTTACTTTCTTTTACCCCATCAGCAAGAGGGAGCTTCCCCTCCAAATTTGAAGAGCAGTTTTACTGTGCATAGTTGTCCATTTCAAACCCGCATTCTAGAGGTGTGAACTTAAACGCCAACAGTTTTTTGGCGCCCACCATGGGGCACGAGGCATAAAATAACAAAGAAAGCTTAGGCTTTATGTCATGGGCATGACACTCTGGTGTTCTACTGCTTCAGTACAACAGCCTAATCTTACGCCTCCAGTTATCTAGCCGAATTTCCAGATAATTGAAGGAGAGCAAGTAGACATCATCAACAGCCTAAGGAGTTTCATCTTTGAGAAGAAGGAAACCCCTGCTCAGTACAGAAACGCTGCTGTTATTCTAGACAAGGAGGAAGAGAAAGCCGATATTGCAGCTGAAAGACATGTCTTGCCACCACCCGCGTGGGTCTAGACAATCCTGGCATACATAGTCTATACAAGGAGGAGAACAAGAGCAAATCCGCTCTTCCAAGGAGTAGCTGATCCTTTCCTTCCACAGACACACCCTACAGAAGTTGGAGAGTTGTCCAACACAGTTCCTGAATTCAACACAATTCCTGAGTTTAACACTGTACCTGTGTTCGAGGAAGAAGAACCTGTTGTTCAACCAGAAGCAATGGGAGATAATAACAACAACAACAACAACCGCAATCGCAATCGGAGAAGAGGTCCTCCATTGCCTTGGGGTGATCATATCGGACCTTTGGCCCTGGGAGCAAATCATGAATTACCTAAGGGGTCGAGAAAACACTTTCCACGGTTCCAAGGTGATGGAAGTCAACATCCTGACGATCATCTTTCAGCCTTTTCAACGGCTTGTGTTGTTTTGCATGTAGCTCATGAAGACATTGTTGTACATCTCTTTGTTGAGACTCTCATGGGAGCTGCTGCCGAATGGTTCAATCACCTGGAGCCGGGTTGCATAACCAACTGGGATACTATGACCGAGAAGTTTCTTGCAAGGTTCAAGCCAGCTGAAGATAGCCACCAGTTGTTCGCCCAGCTCTCAAATTCAAAGAAGGAGGACAACAAACCAATTAGGAAATTCGTGGCAAGGTTTAATCGCCTGGTCACTCGTCTCTCATACACACTCAATCCATCACCTGAGATCCTGTTAAGCAGTTTTGTCAACGCGCTTCCATTAGAGATAGCCTTTATCCTGAGATCAGCTAACGAGACAGAACTGGAAGATGCACAACAAGGTGCCATAGAAATTGAAGACAACATGATCACTTCAGGAAAGATCAAAGGAGATGCTATCAGGCCTTTGGTTCAAAGTTCTGCTGATCTGTTACTTCAAAGGGTTGCCAATGAAATGACTATTCTCAAGAGGCAATTGCCTATCCAGCCTACACCTCTTGCTCAAGTTGGACCACCACCTGCCTTGCCTGCGCCACAACTGTATCAAGCACCACAGCAGCCTTATCAGCCTCAACAGTCTTACCAGCCGAGGAGAAATAACTTCCAGCCTTGCAACAATTACAGGCCACGAGGGCCAGCTCCACCAAGGCAAGCGGCTGCCAATACACAAAATGTTGTGTTTTGCTATTTTCACGTTTCCAATGAACATACCGACGCCACTTGCCCCGAAAATGTCAGAATGAACGAGATAATGGGATATGCCAAAACTGCACTTGCACCAAGTTCGAATGTTGTCTTACCTCAATCGAACAACTTCGATGGTGACTCCGCAACGGGCTACTTTAAAAGTGAACCCAATTTTGAAGATCAAGAAGAAGATTTCGGTTAGTACTCTCTGGCAGTAAATCCTGATAATCACACGACTCCTGTGTTCACAAGAGCTCAACATCTGAGAGCACAAAGAGAAGAAGAAGAAGAGAGACTGAAGGTACAAAAAGACAAAGAAAAAGGAAAAGAAGTAGCTTCTACTTCTAATGTTAATTCTTCTCAAGAGAACGTGAAAGCAGTTGCTGAAGACTTGTCCTCAGCAAATTTTGATATTGTAGATGCCTTCCTCACAAGATGCCTCAAGCTTTTCATCATTAAGCAATTTCTCATCACCTTCTTGCTCCTGTAAGCATTTTAGAGAGAGATTACTTGACAGTTTGTAATTACTCAAAGAAATAACAAGACTGGAATCATACAAAGTTTATAATCATAGGTTATAACATGAATACATAAGAATTTATGCACAATGTTAGAACATGAATAGGTCAAAAGATCAAACTAGAGGGATAAAGAAACTTATCTTTATATAATTTCTGGTATGACTCTTTCGTTCATCTTTTACTCCTCTCAAGAGTGCCAAACTCAACACAACAAAGGAATAATCTGCACAACTACAGATTTCTTGAATGTATTAAGCGGTTAGTATGTAGAACCAACTCTCTCCAAGAGTTCAAGGCTCTAACACAGTCGGCCTTATAAGAGATTGCCTATCTAATTGAAGTCAGCCTAGTTGGCCTTGATAAATGTTCACACCTCTTCACAAGAGGTCGGCCACCTTATGAATATTAGATATCTTCTAATAAAAGATAAACATCAATTTCTTTTATGTCAGCCCAAGGTACAAAACAATAAAGTAAATTGAATAGCCAACGGCTATAAATTCAATTTAAGACTTTCTCGAAAGAAGTGAGCTGGAAGGATCAACCGAAGCTGCTATAACATTAACACTCCCTCTCAACTAGGGAGAGAACTTCCAACTGAAGACAAATCATCTACCACCATTGCCTGCAATCAAATATAAAGAGAGATATATATCACCTCAATGTGATATCAACCATCACATGGTTAAGTACTAGTGTTCATCACTTGCGTGATGGTGTCACCTCAATGTAACTTTCACCATGGCTCTCCCAGAGGGTGAAACACAAGTACAGAAGGATCATCACGGACTCTCTCACGTGATGTTGTCATGGAGTCACACACATGACATCCACCATGACTCAGCTCAGAGGGTGGAAATGAGGGCTTTCACCTCAAGTTCTTTGTCTCAGAAGAAGGTGCAATAGTAAGTACAAGTGTTCATCACTTGCGTGATGTTGTCACCTCAATGTGACTTTCACCATGGCTCTCCCAGAGGGTGAAACACGAGTACAACATATGTCATGGAGTCGCACACATGACATCCACCATGACTCTTCAGAGGGTGGAAACGAGGGCTTTCACCTCAAGTTCTTCCGTCACAGAAGAAGATGCATTAACAAGGGATTTCACCTCGAACTTCTCTCACAGAGAAGAACTCATTAAGCAAGGCTCACTGATACTGAGACTCATACTCAGTCAAGGCTGGATTCTCCACCATACCAAGCTTGTCTCGAAAGTACACGAACTTTACCCTGGTGAGAGGCTTGGTGAGAATAACTGCCGTCTACTCATCAGTGCTAATGTACCTCAACTGTACATCCTTCGCAGTACCATATCTCTGATATAGTGGTACTTGATCTCAACACAGGATTGACAGAAGGATTCACACAACTCTGTTTATCATAATGAATAATAGTGGGCTCCATTGATTGTCCAAACAATCCTGCAAGGAGCTTACGAAGCCACATTGCTTCCCGAGTTGCCATGCAAGCTGCAATGTACTCAGCCTCTACTGTACTCAATGCTACAGAAGACTGCTTCCTGCTGCACCAGGAGATCATAGCAGAACCCAAACTGAAGCAAAGGCCAGAGGTGCTCTTCTGATCTGTGACACAACCTGCCCAATCAGAATCAATGAAACCAAGTAACTCCAAGTCTGCATCTGAAGTATACTTCAACCCATATCCAACTATGCCACGCAAGTATCTCAGGATATGTTTAGCTGCAACAAGATTACCATCTTCTTTCAGGCTTAGCAGGCTCCCTCTAAATCTTCAGGCACTTGTATCAACCTTCTCACCTCTTCGTTCGAGATCGCCTGCAACACTTTGACTTAGATAAATGTTTTCCAATGCACACCTTGGTACTGAAGAGAGTTCAGAATAGTCCTCCTCGACCTCATCTCAGATCTCACTATTCTGAATAGGTTTGCGGAGCTACCAATAACAAATCCAGAAGGCAATCTTGAGCAATTATGATCTTCAACAACTGAAGGGATCCTCTAAGGGTTTAGCACCTAGCCTTTTAATCCAACAATCTTCCCTTCTTCTTAGTGATTTACAAGACTCCCTCTTGATCCTTGCTTCAAAGATTACAAAGAAGACTTCTGGAAGTGAGCTCCCTCTGGCCACCAGCTCAGTCCCAAGGCTGCTTGATTATTTCTTTGGTTGGCATGCCTTCCTCACAAGATGCCTCAAGCTTTTCATCATTAAGCAATTTCTCATCACCTTCTTGCTCCTGTAAGCATTTTAGAGAGAGATTACTTGACAGTTTGTAATTACTCAAAGAAATAACAAGACTGGAATCATACAAAGTTTATAATCATAGGTTATAACATGAATACATAAGAATTTATGCACAATGTTAGAACATGAATAGGTCAAAAGATCAAACTAGAGGGATAAAGAAACTTATCTTTATATAATTTCTGGTATGACTCTTTCGTTCATCTTTTACTCCTCTCGAGAGTGCCAAACTCAACACAACAAAGGAATAATCTGCACAACTACAGATTTCTTGAATGTATTAAGCGGTTAGTATGTAGAACCAACTCTCTCCAAGAGTTCAAGGCTCTAACACAGTTCATGCATTTGAGAATGATATCGATGTGATCAACCTATCACAATCGAAAATGCAATTCTCTTTTTCATCTCAAAGTCACACTCAGAGATCTACATGATTAGCATGAAACAACTCACAATAAATAATTTAAAATCTTCAAAGGATCTTTATGCTAGAGATCACAACTCAAGAGAAATCACTAACTCTCTTTACTAAGATCCAACTAAATGAAGTGACTGATTTTCAAACTAGAAAGGTGATTTCAATAGAACACAGAATACTTATCTTCTTTAATCATTCTGATGAAAGCAATTATTGAACACAGCATGCTGATCTTATGCTCAGATCAATCCACAGCCTTCATGACTCGAACACAGACTCATGACAAGATTAAATTTGAACAAGGCCCATGACTGCTCAAATTTACAATGCACTCCATTTCCAATTGCAATCCACTAGGTTATGCAACATGCTTACTAGCAATACACAAAGTGTTAGAGATAGATAGGATCATCACTCGAAAGACTTTATCAGATCTGCACAACTGAAATTCACATAAAGGAATATAAACAAAGAAAGGAACCAAATACTTATCTCTATTTGATTGCAGCCATTTGAAAACCACCCTATCCAAAGGATAACAAGGTAGCATCGCTGGATGACCTGCATATCTGTAGACGTGCATGTAGGTATAGGTAGGGAACTGAATGAACCAATCCGCCCATTCTACCATTGCTGCTCTGGCTTCCGCTGAGATACGTACATGTAGCTCCCGGTCCAAGTTCCTCACTGTGTACAACAAAAATGCTTCCTGCACACGCTTGTAGTGTCGCTCGGACCATGTGAACTCAAGTTCGTAATATTGATGAACTTTTTGTACACTAAGAATTCTCACAGTGTTCAACCCTCTAAATTGGCCCTGGAAGGCAATCAGATACACGAGGTACGAACACATGTGAAACTCGTGAGCAACTAAGAAGTCGGCCATCTGTCTGTGGAGAACATCGCTGATCAAAGAGGCCCAATGTAATGTCCCCTTCTCAGCAGTGAATCTTGTAGTTGACCGATAGCCTATTCCTGAGACCCGTAGGCTACTCAGAGGAGAAAATTAGGGTTTCCTGCTTTTGAGGAAGTTGTTGCTTGAAGTTTGGAGATTGGATTGCGGATTCTTTCTAGGTTTTCAGAGAGCTTCGCAGTGGTATGACATTCATGGTGATCCGAGCAACTTTGGGAATTTGCTATTTTTAGTAAATTCCATTTCTGGCAGTGGTCCTGTTGGCTTCAGTACAATTGGCTCTCTTCTTCAGCCAGTTCAATTGGTATTGTGATTTTTGGCCTCTTGATGCATTTTTTGGTGAGATAAGTTAATTTAATTTAAATAATGTTATATTTTGAGGTTATAACCCCTTGGCCTAGCTTTATCACTTTAAGTTGTTTTAAAAGAGGGACTTCAAGGGTGGTTATCTCATCAGGAGATAATATATTATTTCTAAGGCTAAATTATATGTTGGAGAAGTGGGACGCCTACTTGGGGAGAAGATTAATTTTAATAAAGGTAAAATATTTGCCTTATGAGAAAAGGACACCATCCTTTGAGGGAAAAGATTTAAAGTCAAATTTGAATTTGGGCGCCCTTCTTGAAGCTTCTAGAAGTTTCCTCTCAAGTCTTTATAAGCAAGCCTCTGCTCTTCATTTCTTCATCTTTTGTCTACCATACCGTTATGCTGCTGGATTGTTCAGGCAAAGCTTCGAGGCAAGCATACCTCCTAGCACTTGGCTCATCTTCTTGCTTGAAAGATAGCAACTAGTTGGGTGATCGATTGTAGTTGAGTTGCTTTGTAGTGAGTTCTTGCATTTGTAGTGGATTTCTTACATTTGTAGTTCAGTTTCAAGCATGGTAGTGAAGTTTTCAGAGTTGCTGGTTTATGTAGCTGATTGTGAGTTTTAATCATATATTCAAAAATTAAAATATTCTCCTTCTGGGTATTGCATCATTGTGTCTCTTTGCCAGGGGCAACCCTTTGTACTGATTTGCAGATTTTATTATTAAGAATTGGATTTTATAGCAGCAAGTCGCCCTTCTTGAGGGTCGTACCATTTGAGGGGTCATTGGAAATTGTGCCAAATAAAATGGAAGCTATTATTGGGTGGTGTTGATGTGATTTTTGTGACCAACACCAAACAGCAGAATAAAGTATCCAATGGCTACTCCATTCTCTCTTGATCAAAGTATTCCGTATGCTAAGATTGCGAGAGAGATCATGCGTTCAATGCAATAGAATACACTCAGTTGGTTCGTTGTGGTATGTTGTTTCCACGAGGGGACTTACACAATTGTTCAAAAATTAGTAGCTGACAGCAGACTAATGATGAAAGAGGGTTTTCGTGCGTGATGCGAACGATTTGGCAATGAGGTACGTGTTTCCTATACTAACCAAAAATGTACGAAATTTAAATAAGTGCAAGGTTTAGAAAGTCTAAGTTCTATCCTAAAGCGGGACGCGGGATTAACTTCAGCAGGCTTCAACCAAACTTTGCTTCGCCTCGCGTCAGACAACTTCTACAAAGTCGGTGCAATCTTCAAAGGGATAGCAAGGAATGTTCAAGTCACAATTCAGCATAAAGACACCACCACGACGATGCATACCAAAACGTGAATCATAACTGAAGTTAAGCTTAAAAAAGTATTCCAGTCGACAACACAAGGCAAGCTTACCATCAGCAAGCTCACTAGTGGTTTGGATTAAACAAAGCTGCTTCGATCAAACACCACAATCCACAACTAACTACTTGCATGAAAATGAAAATTACTCTACTTTAAGTCCTACTTGAAGTAGAAGGACGAAAAAATCTGGCTAGCTGCTCATAACAAAAAACAAAATCATCATCAATGAAACTCTTTTTATTATGATAGTTTTCACAACAACTTCTTATAAAGTTCTCAAGGGAAAACTTTCCTTCTCCTTCAAATTATGCTATGCTAACAAACTATGCTAAGCTATCCCAACTATACTATCAGTCTCTTTGCTCTATTCTCTGATCTCTAATCTAATGATGTACAAATGAGGGGGAGTCCCCCTTTATATAGCTGGCCAATCTCAATGGACGGTCCAGATTAAATTACAATGGATGGCTCAGATCGAGCCACACATGCCCTAGACTAGATTCTGCCCTAGTAATAGCCAGAAGGTGGAGTGGTGCAATTAATGAGCACAAAAATGGCAGATTCCTCCTTTGACCACAATGGGAAATTAATGCCCACCATCTTTCCAGAAGATTCTCGTCTAGGATCCTGTGCCCATTGCTTTTCTCTCTGACCGCGAAAGCAACAAATCGGGCCAGCACTGCATCAACCTCCCGTTCAGAAATGGCTGGGGTAAGATTAAGCTGATATTCGAGGATAGCAATTGTTTGCTCCTGCTGGATACAAGATTTTCTCCAGGCCTCGATGGATTCCTGTGTGCTTTGAATAATAGCGGAGAACGTGGAGATATTCTCAAAGTCAACTTGGGAAAATACTCTCATCTCAGACAAGAATGGGTGCAATCTTCCCTTCAAACCATCCACCGTCACCTCCTCAGGAGTTAGCCGTTTTGTGAACAATGCCTCCAGCGTGTTGAAGATGCCCTCCTGAATGTTTCCCATGGCCTTCCTAATCTTTACTGACTCTGTCCTTGCCGTGTCAAAGAAATCTCGATCGGTGAATGCTGCGGAATACCGGCCGAGAAAATCATATCTATCTCCAACCTGAATCACCCCTCCTTCAATCAAAGTCTGCATTGGCATATGCATCAGAACAGCTAGGCATGGAATAGTCTTATCTTGAAAAATGTGAGTGTCACTCCATGCCTGTTCAATGTTCTCCATACGGGAGAGGATGCTGGAAGCATGTTGGAAAGAGGAGACAAGATCCTCAGTGAATCTCTTAGCCTCAACACGAACACCGCCAATCCACTTATCTCCCTCCTGAATTGCCTTCTTCATTTCCTCGAGTCCGCTAATTGATTCTCGTGGAAGCTTGGTTGGAAGATCCACCACTGGGTTCTACTGAGCACATGGACGTGCTAGATGTTGCACATACCCAATTAACGCCTTATGCTCCCTTTTCAGCCTCTTGAATTTTTCTCCCTTTCGAAGCAGTCTATCCTTCAATGCCTGGAAGGAGTTTTTAGCTTCCTCAATCACTTGTGTTCCAGTAGGGCGCCCTAGTTCAATTGTAGTGATCGTGTAATTTTCAGGCATTGCTTCATCTCGATCACATTCTTCCCTCGGAACCGCAACATGAAGAGTGCGGGAACCGGACTCATCCATCTCCATCCTAGAGTATTTTTTGGCTCTTTTCCTCTTAGGTAACCCGCTTATTCTATTAAGGAGCTCTTCCATCTCTACTGCTGGGTCGGTGCCGTCCTCCTGATCTCTTCTATTGCACTTGTGAGCCAATTTGGAACATCTTGTTGGGCGCTATAGACGACAAGTGGTTGCTCTTCCGTTGCTTCTACTTCATGAATTTCCTCTTCAACAACATTCTGTTGAGGCTCATCCATCTCCATGTGCTGCCTATCCTCTTCAACAAAATCTTCAACACTAAACTACCAACTCCAAACCTTGAGATTTCCGACTTTGAAACTCAAACTTCAAACTTCAACTTCTTTCAACAATATCACCTTTAGCACTTAGAAAAATCTAGCTCAACTCCCTTGCTTCAGAATACTCACTCTAACTTCAGCACCCTAACAATTCACACTTCAGCACTTAGAAAAAAATTTCACTCAACTCAGAAATTTCTCACTCACTCAGTAGCCACTTACTTCAACTTCAGCACTCTCACAATCTCAACTCTGCAACCTGTGAAGAAAAATGAATAGCTTCAGAGTTTATATAATTGAGAGGGGACACCCAGTTTAGCAGTTGCCATTAATTCACTCCCCCACTACTTAGAAGATTTCCAATTCAGGAGAGATGATTGGCGAGTTGTCACAAAGATTATGCACAGTCGTCATAGAGTTGTCATAAGAATTTACTATTGATGGAGATTCCTTCCTCATTCGAAATTTGAAATTTCCCTCCTTGACTGCATGTAACTCTCAGTTGACTCAACATTTTCGGGAAATTTATTAAAATTATCTCCAATATTTCCATTCTTGACAAGGGCGAGGTTTCATCATAGAAATTTTATTTCAAACACCATAGAAATCTTACTCATTTCATATGCAGGGGTACTTCACACATATTTCATCAATTCCCCCTTGAAAAATATCTCTCAGCTTCAAAAATTCATGTGTAGACACGAAGGGGTGCATTTAATCTTTTCCACCCTTGAAAATAATTTTTATTAATGTTTGCCTTTATTTCAGCCTTGGGTGGACTTTGCTAGGCCAATTCTCATTTCCCACGCCTTAGGAATATTTCTATCCATCTTCTTCAATTTGGGCGCATTCAAGGGTAGTTGCTTCAAGTTTTGAAGGGGCATCTGCTAGGCCAAGCTTTCAATTCTCCATGGTGGGCGCATTTCACAATGTGAACTTCAAGTTCCAACATCCTAGAAACATTTCTTGTCCACTCTCAAAGTCAAGGCGCATATGAGGGGGTAAGCTTTTAGTTTTGATGCCTTAGAAATTTTCATCAACTTCTCCTTACTTTAGGCGCATATAAGGGGGTAAGCTTTTAATTTCGCATACTTAGAATATTCCACTACCTCCCTTCTTCAAGCTAGGCGCATTCAACACGATGGACTTCAAGTTTCGCACCCTTAGAAAATTTCACCTCCACCTCCAAGTTTGGGCGCATACCATCCCTTCTACTTCCAATTTTGCTCTTGCCTTAGAGAAATTTTGAACTCATCCTTTTGAAGGGCGCATTTAGGGGTAGCTACTTCCAATTTACTTGACTTAGACATTTTTCAATCAACTTCAAGTAGCTAAGGCGCATTTCACCACCCCTACTTTCATTTTGGGTGCCTTAGACAAATTTTTATGATGCCACCAACTTCTCTTTACCTTGGGCGCATATAGAGTAGTGAACTTTCAGTTTTGATGCCTTAGAAAAAAATTCTAACTCCTCCTCCAAGTCAAGGCGCATATGAGGGGGCAAGCTTTTAGTTTCAATACTTAGTTAATTTTCAAGCCTCTTCCTCTCAAGCTAAGGCACATTTCTACCCTTGAGGTTTCAATTTGTGACACATAGAAATCTTTTGAAGCTTCTCTTCTAGCTAGGTGCATATGGAGGTGGCTACTTCAAATTTCAAGCCTTAGGAACTTTTCTTACCCTCCTTCCTTGCTTGGGTGCATTGACCTCCTCTACTTTCATTTTCTGATACTTAGAAGAATTTTCAATCAGCTCCTTAAGGTGGGTGCATTTCATGGGGTGCACTTCCAATTTCCAATACTTTAGATTATTTCCTCATGGCATCCAATCTACCTAGGGCGCATATAGGGGTCCCTACTTCCAATTTTCCAGACTTAGTCAACTTTCCATCACCTCCTCCTCTCCTTGGGCGCATATAGGGGTCTCTTCTTTCAATTTACAACACTTAGAATATTTCCAAGTATCTTTCTCTCCAAGGGCGCATTTGACATGGCTAGCTTCCATTTTCCAGTACTTAGAAACTTTTCATGATCTTCCTCCTCATCTCAAGGCTCATATAACATGGGTTACTTCCAATCTTGATGCCTTAGACAAATTTTTATGGATTTTCTCTTCAAGGGGGCATATAGGGGTCTCTTTCAATTTACAACACTTAGAATATTTCCAAGTCTCTTTCTCTCCAAGGGCGCATTCAGGGGGGTGTGCTTCAAGTTTCAAGGACTTAGTAAATTTCTACCCTCCAGTCAAGGCTACGGCACATTTGATGCCTTGAGCTTCCATTTTCCATCACTTAGTGAAATTTCATCTATCCTCCTGTAATGATCCGGACAATTTTTCTTTTTGTTTTTTGCAATGAGATTACAATTCAACACGCACCCGTTAGGGTTAGCACTAAACCAAAACGATGCGGAAAGTAACTCTAACCAGAATGTACACTAGGATCCCGATGTGGGCAAGGTGTGAGCATTGGTCAGAGGATCTAATGCAGATGCAAACTGAAGGGAACTCTAACCAAGAATGCGCCTGTGCAGACGAGCATATGGTCAGAGGATCAATGCATGATGAACAAAATGTAACCCTAACCAAGAATGGCGCCAAGTGATGGCGAGCATATGGTCAGAGGGTCCCTAAAACTACTCAACTAAAAATAAATAGGCGGCAAGCCAGCCTTTTCCACTTATTCAGTGGGAAATACAATAGAATAAATGCAAGATAAAAGAAGAATGGCTGATAGTACTACTAATAGCTTACAATATGTCAGAATGATCATTTAAATCTAAAGTTTTCAAGTCTTCATTGCTGCAACTATATAGAATGTCTTCCAAAGACCAAGTGTAACTTTCAGTGTTCAATCCCAACCCAAGGGACAACTTTCTTAATTCTGATATATCAGACCTGCAACATAAAATGAAGAAATCTGCAATACAATACTCACTAAAATACTCATATCTTGCTCAAATCTCACTCTAATGACAAGGAATCAAATGCAGATTGCCCTAGGCATGAAGGCGCCCCAAATGAGACCTTAAAACCTCACCAAACAACCCTTATTCTTTTTGCACAAATCCCAAGACTACAGCAGAATGGTACAGCCCTCCTAAAGGGGCGATTTTGCTAGTTAAAATCAGAAACTGCAAATTAAAATCCACAAAATTGCAAGTAGGGTCGCCCCAAGTAGACAAGATGATATGAAAAACACCCAGAACAATATCTTTTTGTATTTTTTATTTATGAATGAAAACTGCCTACAACTATGCAACATCAGCAACTCTGAACTATGACAAAATGCTTGAATAACATCTACCAAATGCAATGAAACTCAACTACAATGCAAACAACCCAACTACAAGCTAACCTCTCAACTAGTTGCTATCTTTCAAGCAAGAAGATGAGCCAATGCTAGGAGGTGTGCTTTCCTCGAAGCGAGTGCCTGAAGACAATTCAGCAGCATAACGGTGTAGTAGACAAAAGATCCCAAATGAAGAGCTGAGGCCTGAACATAAAGACATGAAGAGAACCATCTAGAAGCTTCAAGAAGGGTGCCCAAAACCCTAATTTCAAATTCAACATTTCCCTCCAAAAGATGGTGTCCCTTTTCTCTTACTGAAATATTTCACTTTTTAAAATAAAAGTCACTCACCTTAAGTAGGCGTCCATTTCACATAGCTCAATATTTGACTTTTAAAACATAATTTATCTCCATGACACCTTGACCCTTTAAGTCCCCTTTTTAAAAACAACATGAAGTTGTACTGCTAGGTAAAGGGGTGTTATAATATTAAAATATAATATTATAATGAAAAATACTTATCTCTCCAAGAAAAATGCACCCAAGGCCAAAACTGAAGTGCCAGCTGAACCAACTGAAGAAGAAGACCAACTGAACTGAACCCAACCTGTCCACTGCTAAAAATAGAATTTACTAAAAATAGTAAGTTCATGAAGTTGCTCGGAATGCCAAACTGACCATACCACCGCGAAGCTCTCTGAAAACCTAGAAAGAATCCACAATCAGAATTCCAAACTTCAAGCGACAACCTCCTCAAAATTAGGAAACCCTAATTTCACCATCCAAGTACCCTACGGGACTCCGGAATAGGCCAACGGTCAACAGAACGATCACATTTGAGAAGGGGACATTACACCTCCTCCTGACTAAGGCGCATTTCACCCATGGAGCTTCCAATTTCCCAGACTTAAACAAATTTTGAGCTCTCCTAGGTTGCTAAGGCAGATTTGAGGAGGGCTACTTTCAATTTCATCAAACTTAGATAATTTTCCAGCTTTTGTCCAACTTAGGGTGGATTGTTCATGATGTCTTCAGCTTGCCCTAGTTTTCTATTTTTAGAAAGTTTTGCAGTCTTCATGTTTTAAGCTGACTTCTAGCTCCGGAAGGCTTGATTTTCGCTTTGCTTTGAACCTTGTGACATGACTGAGCTGCTGGCGCCTGATGCTTGCATGCACCTGCTATTTTTAGCAACTTACTAAAAATAGTAACTGTTCAGAATGAGCTCAAACTTTGTGTGTAGATTGCCTGAAGGATGTTGATTGTGACTGGATGTTGCTTTTGTGTGACCCTCATGTTTTGCCCTACTCTTTAAGAAACCCTAATTCCTTTACATGGACCTGCTAAAAATAGTAAGTGCCTGATTTTCAAACCTCTGCAACTCCGTTTGATCTGAAATTCGCTCCATGGGGTCCTCGTCACTTGCTTGACTTGCTCACACTGTTATTTCGTGCTGACTTGCTATTTATAGCCTTGTTTCATAAGTGACTTACTATAAATAGTAAGTGCTCAGATCGCCTTCAAATTTTACCAGTGGACTCCTTGAAAGATACTGATCGTGATGGAATACACCAGTTTTTGGAGATTCTGACATTTGACCCCCGATTTTGGGTCCCAGAGCTGGAAACCCTAATCTGACTTGCATGTTGCTCAAAAGATCTTCGTTTGACCCCATTTCTGTTGCATGTCGCTGTGTTCGTGATGTTGAAGTGTTGGGCAGCTGCCAGAGTCATACTAGCTAAAAATAGTAAGTGTCTAAAAAAGTGACCAACTGCTTTCCAGGTGAGTTTGCATGTCACACTGCCCGAGAGATCTCTAAAAACCTAGAAAAACCCAAAAAAAAGATCAACATGTGAGCACTGGCTAAAAATAGCAAGTCCCAAAAAAGTGATCAACTTTGCTTGCATGTTACCTTTTTGCAAAGCTCTCGAAAAACCCAGAAAGATTATGCAGACATGCGCTGAGAAATCTTGCATGCAAACCCTAAAAATAGCAGTTGAAGCCCGAACTACTAAAAATAGTAAGTTGTCTGTTTCAACTCAAATTTTGCAAGCAGGTAACTCACAATTTTCTATTCATGATGTAGTTGCCAGAATTTGAAAATCCCAAGAAAATAGGCCCTAAATTAGCACTTACTAAAAATAGCAAGTTGTCCATTTCAGCTCAAATTTTGCAAGCAAGTAGCTCACAGTGTTCTAATCATGATGTAGTTGCCAGAATTTGAAAATCCCAAGAAAATAGGCCCTATATTAGCACTTACTAAAAATAGCAAGTTGTCAGAATTCAGTGAAAACTCAGTGGGCGCCTGCTTGGAGCATCCTAATAACAGTGCTAAGTTCAGAATTCGATTAGCCAACTCAATTTGACCTCAAAATTGTCTAAAGATTGTAAACCCTAATTCATCAGAAAGCCCTCCAGACTTAGCCAAAATTCAAATCTAGGTCAAATGGCAAGTACATCACCAGATAGAAAGAACTGACAGAGAGAGAGAGACCCAAAACCAAAGCCAAAAGACCCGAATGAAGCAAAAATTAGGGGGTCCCCATCTTGAATGGGGTGATGTGTGAAAAGGTCACAACAAGTGGTTTTGTGGTTGTATCTTGGGCGCCATCATCTAGGTGTGATATTGCATTTAGTTTCATGCTTATTGGGTGTGTGGAGTGATTTGTGAGCATAATAGTGAGTTGTTAGGTTGCTGGTCTGTGCATTTCAGTCAATAATCAGTTATATCAGATTGTGGGAATTCATTAGTTGAGTGAGAAATTGAGTCTAAGAGGTCTTTTGAGCATTGGAGAGTTGATAAACATTATTGCAGCATTAATAGGCTCCTAATCTTGTGTTCTTGGTAGGCACTCTATTTCATTGTAAGCTGAACAATAGTACTGTCAGCATTCTCACTTCATTCTTATTTTACTTATTTGTAACACCCGCTGAATAAGTGGAAGAGGCTGGCTTGCCGCCTATTTACTTTCTATAATGCACTGTACATCATGTTGCTGATCGGCTGAGCCGTCACTAAATTCATGGATCCTCTGACCATATGCTTGCCCCTCCTCCCACATCGGGTCTTAGGGCACATTCTTGGTTAGAGTTACATTCTGATCAGCTAGCTCATAGGAATCCTCTGACCATATGCTCGGCCATCTTCCCACATCGGGTTTTAGGGTGCATTTTTAGTTAGAGTTACTTTCAGTTCAAGATCCTCTGACCATATGATAGTACCTTGCCCAACTTGGGGATCCTGGTGCACATCCTTGGTTAGTGTTACCTTCCGCATCGTTTTGGTTTTAGAGCTAACCTTAACGGGTGCGTGTTGCATTGTAATTGCTACCAAAAAAAAATTATTTTATTTTTAGTCACTTTAATATTAAATTAATTAAATATAAGGTTACTTTTTAATATTTTATTTTTTAATAACCTTATAAGTAATTAATTTAATATATTCTCCTTATTTCTCCAAATTGGGGACATGACATGATGTAATACATCCAAGGCTGGAATTTATTGGCATTTGCATGACCAAAAACGCGATTAAGAAGGGTAATCAAAATCGCGTACACATCTTTGAACTCTCCGCGACCACATTCTTTGGCAAGTTAACTTTCTTGTGTTTTAGCCACCTTTTTGCCATTTTACTCTGACATTTGTCCTTATCAGCATTAAATTCCTTCTCACACTGATCCATGGTAATGACTAAACTATTCGGATTCGAAGGACTATCGAAGCAATACTCAAAGTCGCTGGGCTTGATACTGCAAATCACTCGTCCATCTACTCATTTAATTTCTCGAGTATTAGAATTATAATGCTTTACACAAGATATTACAAATTCTATACACTATACTGTGATGGGAAGTGAAGTCGCCTCTAGCAACCCGGATTCCTCAATGTTTTCAAGTGTGATCTGGTTCATTTCCGAAGCATTTAAGTCAACTTCTAGATCCACCTGATGCAAGTTTGTGTTGGTCGTTTTGATGAAATCATGAATTAAGACCAATTTGGTCTTGAATTTAGTCTGTGTGAATTGCATTTTAAAAAACTCGCCTGTTGACTGTAAACATGGCTATGCTCTGACAACTTTCTCCGAAAAGCTAAAATGACTCCTGGTGAGGCTAAAAATACCATGTCTGGGGGCAATTTTAACAAAAAATTTTGAGACGTGGGTTTTGTAGACAAAATGATTCTAAGCAAACCCACAATGTCAAAAATTCGAAAAAACGTTGTTTATCTTGACATGCAAAGACTTTTTAGAAAAAAAAAACTGGGGGCAACTTGGGTTGCAGGGGAAACTTTTTCCAAGAAATTCTGGAATATGGGTTTTGTGCAGAAGATGATTCTAAGCCAAAACAGATCCTCCGTTTTTTGTAAGAGACTAGGTGTCTCTCAACCCAAATCTTCTGACTGTGAATGCGTTTTTTTGTTTTGTTTTGTAGTTTTTGAATTTTTAAAGGTTTTTGCAGTATATTGAAAGAATGTGATTTTGGAAATAAATACAATTAAATTCATAAAAAATTCATTAATTATAAATGATGCAACAAATAGCTTCCCAAGGTATGGCGAATATTTTTATTGACTTTCTGGACACATACAATGAAGAAATGCGAACATGCAATGAAAAAGGCAACACTTTTATTCAAAGATAACCTGGTTATTTGCAGTCGCCTAAAGGACAGAAGAAGTGATTCGCCAAGCTCAAATATTAACTTCTCCCTCTGCTGGATGTGTGCAAAATACTCTGTAAGTCAAGGCGTCCCAACTAGAGAAATAAAATGTGAAAAAGGCAAGGCGATTTGCTCCTGGAGAAAGGTATGACCTTGCAGCTGTATAGTACAAGCCTAGCAGCAGCAAGTAAGAAATCTGTACCACCTTGAACAATGTGCTAGATCACTGAATAAGGAATAGGTAAGTCGCCTTATTGCTTAGATGAATAATCTCTGCTCAAACCTTTTCTGAAACTATCTCAGTAAGCACAAATGCAACCTCTGAATGAAGTCACCCTGTTGACAATCTTCAACTGGTATTGCACAATCTCAGTATGCCTAATTCTGAAGAGGGAACGTTCTTCAAAACCCAATGATCTGCAGAAACCCTTGTTTCTCAAACCCCAATGCTCTCGGAGAGAAATAAAGACAAATTAGAATAATCAACATAATGAGTTCGATTTTCCTTGAAGGAATATATAACTTCTCTCAAAAAGTCGACCTTTCACAAAAATCAGCTCATTTGCATTTAATAATATAATAATTTCACCCTTTTGAAATACTTAGGCCAATCATTAATAAATGGTGTCCCTTTTATTAATGAGTATTAAACTCATTAAATATTAAATTTTCCCTTCATTATAAAGTATTAAAATACTTTATAATTTGCCATTTTAATAATAACTTTAATATTTCATTAAAATGACTTTATATTATAAAGTCAAATTAATAATCTCTTTAATTATTATTAAATGCTCTAATAATCCCTGTTTGCTCACCAAATCATCAAACTGGGTCGAAACTGAGCTGACCAACTAAATCAGGTGCCCTGCCAAAAATAGCAACTCCTGCTTGCCTGACTTACTATAAATAGTAAGTATCTATAAATCACTCTGTAAGTGTCCGCAAAGCCCCAAACCTGAATAAACTGTTGGAGAGATGTTCCCAAACGCTAGATAACTGCTTCAAGTGACCTTCTAATCACATCTATCATCCTACAAAGGTCTGCGTAATAGGCTAACCCCTAAATCAACTATACTGCCTAGGAAGGGGACATTACAGTCCGCCCTCCCTGAAATTGCTTGTCCTCAAGCAATCTCAGCTCTGGATGCTGTAAAATCTCCTCTGACTCCCAAGTAGCATCCTCAATCGGCAAGTCTCTCCATTTGATCAAATACTCTCTGATAACCCACCTTCGAAGATGTCTCTCTCTAACATCGAGGATGGCCTCAGGCACTATTATCAACTTCCCCTCGTCATCAAGGGGTGGCAGTACTGTAGAGGGAATCACATGCTGACCCAATGCCTTTTTCAGGCGTGAAACGTGAAACACGTTATGAACCCTGCTATCCGCCGGTAAGTCCAACTCATAAGCAACCTCGCCCACTCGTCTGGCAACTCAGAATGGACCATAGTAATGAGGTTTCAATTTCTTTGCACCACTCTTCCGTAGAGTGGACTGACGGTACGGCTGTAACATGAGATACACCATGTCACCCACTGCAAAAGAACGCTCAACCCTTTTCTGATCAGCTTACTACTTCTGCTGATTCTGTGCCCGCTGGATATTGTCTCTGAGAGACCTCAAAATGTCCTGTTGATCCTGCATCATGTCACTTGCACTAGGCACTCTACTATCACTCAACACCAAATCCAAAAGGTTGGGCGCCTCATACCCATACAATGCCATGAAGGGCGTCATTTGTATAGTCATGTGGTGAGTAGACTTATAACAATACTCACAGAGGTATATCCACCTCACCCAAGCTCTCTGCTGTCTAGCTATATAGTTGCACAAATATCCTTCCACCCACTTATTGACAATTTTCCTCTGTCCATCTGTCTGTGAATGGTAGCTGGTACTAGGTGTCAGTTTGGTCCCACAAAGTCTAAACAACTCCTGCCAAAAGTTGCTCATGAACTGATTGTCTCTATTGCTGACTATAGTCCGAGGAAAACCATGTAACCGAAATACCTCTCTGAAGAAAAGCTCTGCAGTCTACGATGCTATGAAAGTAGTGGTGATCGGAAAGAAGTGTGCATATTTTGTCAACCGATCAACAACTACGTAAATACAATCTTTACCTTGGGCTTTCGGCAAACCTGTGATAAAGTCCATTGATAAGCATTCCCACTTCCTCTCAAGTATCGGAAGTGGCTGAAGCAATCCAGCAGGATATGTGTTCATGTTTGTTCTGCTGGCAAACAAAACACTCTCGTACATACTGAAGGACATCGGTCTTTAGCCCTTTCCAAGTAAACCGTTCCAGTACCAGCTTATATGTTTTGAAATAGCCGGGATGGCCTGCCATGGGAAGATCATGAAAGGCTCTCAGAACTGTATCCCTCAACTCTAAATCAGGAACCAGAAAAATCCGCCCCTTGTAAATGATCAAATCATTCACAACGGTATACCTACTATCCTGCTCTGTCCCATCAACAATGCTAGAAGCCCATGGGTTCTTAGAATACTCTGTAATAATCCGATGCCTTCAATCCTCGGAGATCTGTGCCATAGCATTCAACTAAGGTCTGCAAGACAAGGCATCAGCTACAACATTCTGCTTCCCCTTAATAAAGGTGATGTCAAAATCATACGATTGCAATTTGCTGACCCATTTTTGTTGTCTCTCATTTAGGTCTCGCTGTCCAAAGAAGTGTTTCAGGCTGTTGTGGTCTATTCGCACACTGAACTTGCTGCCCACCAAATATTGCCTGAACTTAGCGAAAGCATGCATAGTGGCTAACATTTCCTTGTCATAGATGCTATAGAACCTCTCAGGACCCCTAAGCTTCCTACTCTCAAAAGCAATAGGGTGTCTCTCCTGCATCGAAACAACACCAATGCCCTCTCCTGAAGCATCATAGTACAAATCAAATGACTTCGTAAAGTTTGGTAATGCTAACACTGGACATGAAGTCATAATCACCTTAAACCTGTCAAAGCACTCCTGAGCCTGTGGTGACCAAGCAAAAGCCCCTTTCTTTGTCAAATCAGTAAGGGGTGTGGCATGACGTGAGAACCCACTAACAAATCTCCTGTAAAAAGCACACAGCCCAATGAATCCTCTAAGTTGTGTAAGGTTCTCTGGTACTGGCCACTCAACTATAGCTCGGACCTTCTCAGGGTCCATACTGACTCCCTTAGCACTGATGATGTGCCCAAGATACAACAACTCAGCCATGCCTAGCTCACACTTGGACTCCTTGGCATAAAAGGACTCCTCAGCCAAGATACCCAGAACTGTATCCAAGTGAGCTAAATGCTCCTCCCATAACCTACTGTACACCAGAATATCATCGAAGAAGACCAACACAAATCTCTGTAGCTGAGAACTGAAGACCCTATTCATGGTAGCCTGAAAGGTAGCAGGTGCATTGGTTAGACCGAAAGGCATAACCAAGAACTCGAAGTGACCGCAATGGCATCTGAAAGCAGTTTTCTATATGTCCTACTCCCTCATCTGAATCTGATGGTACCCAGATCTCAAGTCAATCTTCGTGAAGAAGATAGCACCGTGCAACTCATCAATCAACTCATCGATGCGAGGTATCGGGTACCTGTTCTTAATTGTTTTCTTATTGAGCTGGCGGTAATCTATGCACATCAGAAGTGATCCATCCTTTTTCTTCACCAATATGACTAATGAAGCAAAAGGTGACTTGCTAGGTCTGATATGCCCCATAGCCAACAACTCATTGATTGTCTTCTCTATCTCATCCTTGAGCGGTTTCGGATGCCTATAGGGTGTAATCATAATGGGCTTTGCACCCTCCTCCAACTCGATAATATGCTCGGTGCCTCTGTCTGGAGGTCTACCAGGTGGAATGTCACTAAACACTTTAGAGTGTTTAGTCCTCAGTATCTGAATGTCTGGATGGTACTCAACCTTCTGCTACTCTCGCTGTGCTGGTAATAACATACACTCTGCAGCCCAATCAACCATATCATGAAGAAGGAGTCTCTCCATCCGTCTGTACAATACCATCCTCAGATTACTTTCTCTGTGGCTTTGATGACATGAGGTTTCCCATTTACCTTAAACTTCATCTCCATATCCCAAAGATTGAGTGTGAACTCACCCAAATTGTGAAGCCATGCCATCCCAAGTACCACATCAGTATCTCCCATATTAACAACGTAGAATTCAGTCTTGAACTTGTAGTTGTTTAGCCGCATCGGAAGATCTGTTATCTTCCTATCACATTTGAGGGTGTACTCATCAGCCACCTTGACTCGAATACCCTCAAACTCCTCTGTCTGTATACCTCGTCTCTCTACCAACCGTGCATCTATAAAATTATGAGTAGCACCAATGTCGAGTAGAGTGATCACTTTTTGACCTGCTAGGAGCCCATATAGTCTAAAAGATCCATCTCTCTGAAGACTAGTCAAATGTGCCTCCTATAACTTTCTTCCTCCATTTTCACCATCAATTTCAAACCTTTCGTCATCTAAATGCTCTGAATCAGCTTGTTGGTCTGACAGATCAGATTGCTCTTCACCCTCATAAAACCACTCCATCTAGTTATTTTTCACTTTGGGATGAAGAGGGCATACATGCTTCTCATCATAAGGTGCCTTGCACCAAAAAAACAACTTTTTCTTTCGCAAATCATTTAACGTTTCCCTGTCAAATGGTGGTGCATTTTGTTTCTTAGGATCAGGTGGATCCCTCTTCCTGTCAAATGGCCTATTCCTATCAAATGATCTATTAGGCCTCGTATAAGGTGTTGAGCCTGAAGAGAACTTGCTGCGAGGTGCTGCAAGCTCCATACTGCGTGCCTTCCTCATGGCCTCCTGAAGAGTCGAAGGATCAAATGCCTTGACCCATCCTCTCATCGGCTCCAACAATCCCTTGACGAAGAGAATAACAAGTCTCCTCTCTGAAATGCCTATCACCATGATTGCAACCCTCTGAAATTCACCGATGTAGGAATCCAAACTACTTGTCTGTCTGAGCTGAGCTAGCTCTCTAAAATAAAGTTTTGGATCCTTTTTGTCAAAACGCTCTATGAGCCTGCTGGTGAACTCCTGGTAAGTAGTAAAACAAGATTGGCCGCCATGTCTCACACCTTCGAGTAGATTAGGGCTTTCTTATCCCTGCAACCATTTTCAATTTAGTACTTTTTGGTTAGTTTAGGAAACAAGAGCTTTATAGACAAACCTTTCGAGCATGCAAATTTCTTTCTCCGCTGTTGAACAATTTCGTAAGTCCCCTTGAAATACCAACAAATCACAACGAACCAACTGAAGCTATCCATTGCATAAAAGGAACCTTGGAGTTGAAAGCATGAACTCTCTCGCAATCTTAGCATGCTGAATACTTTGATCAAGAGAGAATAGAGTAGCCGTTGGCAACTTTATTCTGTGTTGGTGCGGTCACGAAAAACACATCAAAAGCACTCAACCCTCATTGTATTATCAATTTGGATATTTTCTAAGTATTTTCTTGTTGATGATATAGTGTAATGTCCCCTTTTTAGCCTAGGTCAGTGTTGGACAAATTAGCCTATCATCAAGTCCTCGTAGGCTAATAATGGTGATTAGAGGGCCTCTTGTGGGAGTTAATGGGTTCTCTAGGTGGCAGTTGGTGGTGTTTTCTCCTCTAGTTCGATGGCATATTCAGAGGTGATCGTCTCCATGGGTTTTCGGCTTCATTTTTATATAGTTACTATTTATAGTAAGTCAGTTGGGTGATAGAGGCCAACCTTACTATTACAGTAAGGCACCCTGGTGAGTAGAGGAGTCGATGAGCTATCATCTCGCGCTGACAGAATTGGTTAATGATGATTACTATTGGAGTTATGATGTTTTAATTATTATTAAAGTAATACTTTAATAATAATTAATTATAAAGGGAAATATTAAATGATTTAATTGACTTTATAATAAATGGTCATTTAATGATATAAAGTAAAATTATAACAGACATAATGTAAGCGCCCAAATGAAGGTTATAAAGCAACAAAAGCACATAATATTTAGTATAATTTAATGATTAAAGGCACTTGGGAATCGTGCCATTTGAGGAGAATATAAAAGGCTTTCAGAAAGCAAATCATTATTGATTGTTGATTGAACACTTATGAAATTTGTGAAGCTTTCGTTGTGAGGAGAAAACTAGGGTTTCTTCTTAAATTTGATCATGGAGAACACCCATTCTCTTTGATTTGAGCAACCTACAAGTGTAAGATAGCACCCAAGGGTTGCTGTTTCAGGTGGCTTTGCTTCCGAAGTCACATTGTGCTTATTTGGAGTGAAAATCTCAAAAGTTTACAAGGGTTTAAAGAGCAAATTTCAGATTGTTGAAAGAACCATCATTGGAGACACATATTTTAAGAAACATCAAAGAATATTGTGCATAATAGAAGAGATTATCAGCAGAAGACACAAGGGTTTGAAGATTTGTAATTTTAATGATTATGAAGAGCGAGCTACAATACCATCATGAACAGTACCCGCGCTACAGTGATTCGCTATAGTGCTAGGTTATTATTAATGGACTGAGTTCATTTTGGTTGCAACGATTCCTTTCATATTCTATTCTTTCAACCTTCAAGGGAGATGTGAACAACAATAACCCTAGGCGTTGAAAGCAGCTGTGCATTTTTTAGCAAGAATGTATGAATCTGTACAATCTGAGAAGAGTTCACTACAACAGATCAACCTCAACCATGGTAGCTTGTTACCAAGTTTGAGAGACATTACTTTCCTCTGTTAAGCTTTATATCAGTCTTACTGTTAGTTGCAACAGTCATTATTAAATTGTAGCTCGAATCTGGGCATATTAGGTATTGTTCTGTCTACAATAAAATCAGTTTATTTCTCTATAGTGTACATTCAAACCTAAGAATGATCTAATCTGCCCCCAAGAGGCTGTTTGAGTTTAAATAGGACTGATTATTATTTCTGAGCAGTTGTGAAATATCCCCCAAGATTTTTTTTCAAATTTTAGCCACAACACTTCACCCATTAGCATTAACAAAACCAAATAACCAGCTGGAAAGTAACCCTTCACCAAGAATGTTCACCAAGATCCCAATGTGGGCGAGGTGATAGCATATGGTGTTGGGGATCATTAGCTCATAAACTGAAATTGTTGGAAAGTACAATACATATGCAACTCGACCACTTATTCAACGGGAGTAGTTTGACAGCTCAGCCAATCAGCACGATGAAGAATTACAAAGTACTGAAAGTAAAGTATTGGGCGGCTTGTCGACCCCTTCCGCTTGTTCAGCGGGCAGTACAAGAAGGAAATGCTGAGAGTAAATGGACGGCGAGGCCTGTCCCTTCCACTAAAAGTGGGAATTACAAAGTAAAAAGCTGAAATATTAATTGACTAAACCAGTATTGCTGATTTCAGCCTTACAGTGAGAGATATCTGCAAGTTACAATAAGTTATAGTTGTCCAATCCACTACAAATGTTATTTAATGATTCTCCAAACTTCTCAAGCTTCTCAACTATGAAATACAAACCAAAAACAGAACTTCTAACAAACTGATATGACAAACCAGCACATAGAAAACTCAAACCAGCAAGCCTAGAACACACCAAAATGCTCATAACTCCATCTATACACCTCTGAATGACATAGAATCAAATGCAATAGATGCCTAAGAGAGGGGCGACCAGCTTCAAACTCTCAAACCACACCAAACAAACCCAAATGAATTTGCACACTTCCCAATGCACATCAAGAGAAAGTACAGCCGTCTAGAGAAGGGCGACCAGCATTATTAAATTCATTCCTCCATGATAAAATCTGAAAATCAATAACAAGAGGCGCCTAGGGAAGACTCAAGCATGGGGTCAATACCCAAAATCAACAAAAATTCACCTATTGAGTAATGAGCGAAAACTTGCTACAACTATCACAAAACCAGCAAACTAAAAACTGAGAAAATCACACCAAAACTTCAAAAAACTTCAAATATCTTCATCTCAATAAACTCCATCTGCTCTTCAGTGTAAAGAATAGTCTTTACCTTAGCTAGTTGCTATCTTTCAAGCAAGAAACTAAGTTTGCTAGGAGGTATGCATTCCTGGAAGCGAGTGAGTAACCATTTTGGCAGCACTTCGTTATAATTTTCAATGGATCATAAAATGAGAAGGCAAGGCCTTGTATTTATACTTATCCAACCCAGAAATTCAAACTCCCTTTTCCCTCCAAAAGGGACGCCCAAATGAGATTCTCACTTCACTTCAATTTGCATTTGAATTCCAACCTTTGACTCCTTGACTTTAGGAGTGCAAAACATATCCAAGTTATATCAAGTTAGAAAATAGCAGCGTTATTTTTCTTATCTTACTACTGAGGAGTGCAAGAGCACTCAACCTTGATAGAGTGTAGATGCCAAGAGAAAGAAAGAGCTGTGCATGATCTTTTAAAAAAAAAATCTGTCCTATGCTTGAGTGTTTAGGGTCTCTGTTTTATGTTTTCCCTTGTCAACATACTATGGCCCAATAATGCTAAGAGGAATTAAAAATCATCCAGTCTTAAAACAACTAAGCCAACATAGTCTTACAGCTCTTGAGCACAATGCATGTACAATATACAATTACATATGCAATGGAATATATTAGTCATATTTAAAGAAACAATATTGATTCCAGATTAGATAGGATTCAATCTTGAAATCTTTTATAGTGCCAAACAATTCTTACTTTGACAACTTCGTCTGTACGGGTTTTGATATAAAGCCCAGCAGTATTATCAGGACAAGTTACTTCTGAGTCACCTTTCACATACATCGCAGAAGTAAGACCTAAGAATGGCAGAAAAAAATGTAGTTAACTAGATTAGTATTAAAATCAATAAATGAATTTGATCAAACCAAAGTACCTATAGATTTACATTTATACTATATCGTGAAACAATGGTATACCTATAAATGCTGAATTCAAATATAAACTATATTCAACTTACATATTAAATTGCACTAGTGATCAAAAATGAAAAATAGGATTGCAGAGATGTACATATTTCAAACAACACAGTGGCAGTACATAATGTACCTGCAGTATACTGAAACAAAAATGAAGTAGAACAAGAGGAAGTGAAAAACTTTGAAGATACAAACAGATACAGTGCCTTAAAACCAAAGACATGTCATATTTATTCTTGAAATCAAGAAGAAATTAATTATTGTGATCATATTGATACTTGTTTGGTGCTGCTGAGATGGATACTTTCCAACAGATCTCATACCTATTGTTTGGTTACAAGAGCTCTGACAGCTTGGGCAACCCACAATAAATCTAGAAATAGCAATTTAGAAAGATTTCAAGCTAAGTGTGTTATTTCCAAATCAGAACATCTCACATATGGATGGAAGGCATGGAACCAAACATCTATGATCCTCGTATTGAGATAAGTTTCTCAAGGAACCATGAGACTCTCTAAACAAGCAATGATATCTCCCATAGAAATTTTCAGATCTGTCAGAAAGTTTTGTCTTCATATAATTTGCATTATGTTTCATTGTTAGCTATTTAGTAACACACATGATCATAAATTACACAAAATGGTCAGGGACTTTCTTTGGTTTGGATGGTAAGGAAATAGGAAAAAGCATGTTGTTGCTTGGATTATATGTCCCTCTTGGGACCAAGAACTTGCATATATATTAGGGTGTTCAAAATTAGTCATACTAACCTGCCATCAAAGCACACTACTCCAATATAATGCAAATGTACTTGTTTTAGAAACTTAAGATCAACTTTATAACTGCAAACAGCCTATACAATGGAATGTTTCAAAAACAATTTGGCATGCATAAGTTTAATCAAGTAGTGGTTAATTTTATTTACATGGCTTCATTAATTTATGCAGTTCACCTAAAAAATTATGTCAATTTACTGTACAAGCTTGTTACTTTATTGTCTTAGATAACACACACTACAATGTAGTTTTCAAAATTTTAGATAATATTTTTTTCGCCTGTTAGTAATGCTATCAATACATATACTTATAAGAAATTAGATTACATAAAACCTGATACCTGTCAAAGAACCGTGGTCTGTATGCCACCCGCACCAAGGTGTCCTATCATTGTCACTGAAAAAAATTAAACATTTGATATGGTTAATTTTCTTATCACAAAAACCAAAGCATACAAAGAAACCAAGCAAGAACATAAGGGAGAACTTGAAGGAGACAACATTTCTTGTCACTATTACTGAAAGAGCAATGGTCACTTTATAGGAAAGCAATAAAATAAACCCTAATTCAAGGGTGAAATAAACCCTAACCCTAAAATTACTTAAGTGAACATCAAGTTGTGTTTATATTATTCAATAAAATAAAATAAAGTCATAAAGTGATTTTCTAACTGAGCTTATCACTAAGACTAGCAGGATCATTATAACTTTATATTACAAACATTAATATCCTCTCATAAAGGTCATTCTTGAAAATATGCCAAGCTTATCTCTAAATTCTACGAATTTATCCAGGCCAAGAGACTTGATGATATAGTCTGCAGTCTAGTCCAAGGTTAGACAATATTGCAACTCAATTTCTCCAACTTCTATAAGTTGTGTTACTAGGCATACCTGAAGCCCTAGATATATTTGAATTAAAATGGTCCAACTTCAATCTTGGGCCAGGTTCAACCTAGATATGCCCAATGCACATGCCCTAGGTGTACCCAAGTGAATTATGTGAAGGAAAGAAATGCAATTAAAAACATACTTCAGATGTCCATAAGCTCTATAAATTTTCTTTCTTGTTTCAAAGGAAAAGGCAAATCAAAAT